>SNVD02004686.1:0-205905 GCA_013180625.2 Boswellia sacra | reverse complement strand
AGGAATACAATCCTAAATTTCTATATAAAGATTTAACACATTCAATGTGCCCAAGGTGTGCTTATATAAGCTTTTCTTGGGGTGAAAAAGTAATTAAAAAAAACAATGTGGGATTTTGAACAGTACCCTCTGAACAGTGCAATTTTTGGTCCTTCCTATTTTACAATTTTGCAATACAGCCCCTTCCTACCTTTTCCTGTTCGATCACACCTAACTTTTCAAGTTCAACTCCGATTCACGATCCGTAAATTTCTATGAAAACTAGACATCCGTAACTTCGCAACGATATATGATTCATCATAATATTCCTTCTCAATTAATTTCTATGATTTTTTAAGTCATATGTCAATTTTTAAAACCTTTCATCAATTTCTTCTCACATTTCCTTTCTAGGCCTCCAAGGGCATTTTGATCATTTTTTTGCTCGGCATTCATCTTCATTTTATCATCGAGCCTCAAAATTCTAGTTTTTACAATCATGTATTTCTAATATCTTGCTTTCACCTTGAGCAAAACCTTTACCTTTTCCACGACCTTGCTGTTTTTTATTCATTGAAACTAACAAAGTTAAGTAAGAAACATGATTATATTGGTGATTTCGAATCACAATTTATCATAACACAAATTACTAACAACAAAAAAAAATGTAACATAAAAGGTTTAAAAGGATAAATATGTTGCCTTTAGCTACTGCATTTGATATAGCTTCACTACTTGTTTGTTGAACTGATGGTATGGTGTTTCAATGGCTCCACCATCTTGTGTAAAATGAGCTTGAGACTTGTTTTTTCTTATCGTATCTATCAATAAAAAGTATTAATAAAAATTATTAATTAAAATATATCATTTATAATGAACTTATACAAAGAAAATCTAAATAAACAAGTTTGAAAGGATAAATAATTACCTCCCGTGGAAGATGCACCTTTACTGTTTGCATATACTTCAAATGATGGTTGGTTTGGTGTTTCAATGGTTGCCCTGCCTTACACAGCATGAGTTTAAGATTTTTTTTTTTAACATATCTATCAACCAAAAGTACAAATAAAAATTAATTAACTAGAATAAATCATTTATAAATTAACTTGTTCAAAGAGAATTTAAATATTTAAGTTTGAAAGGACAAATAATACCTCCAGTCACTTTAGAAGATGCACCTTTACTGTTTGTATGCTAAGATGATGGCAGGTTTGGTGTTTCAATGGCTACCTTGCCTTGCACAGCATGAGTTTGAGACTTGTTTTCTGTTAAGATATCTATCAACCAAAAGTTTAAATAAAAATTAATTAATTAAGATATATCATTTATAAATGAACTTGTTCAAAGGGAATTTAAATGTTTAAGTTTGAAATGACAAATAATTACCTCCAACCACTATAGAAGATGTACCAATCAAGATTTTATGTTGAATTGATGGTGGCAAGATTGATGGTTCTCCAGCAGGCCCCTTTTGCTTAGCATGAACTTGAGACTTGGCTTCTTTTTTACCATGACTATCAATCAAAAAAATTGAAAAGATTGTCAATGATAAATGAACATATTTCATGATTTAATTTAAAGAAAAAACAATATTAACAGAAATTCACAAGATATAGTGAAAATAAATTGACTTATACGTAAAAGATATCAAGAAATGACAAACAGTACATTATAAATTTGGTTATAAGTGAAGATGCATAATTGAAGGTATTAGGTTTTTACCTATGATTTCCAAATCAAATACTAAATTCACCATTTAAATTTTAATTAATAATCATATGATCAACCGCATCCCTTCTCCAATTTACTCCATCCTTATTATCATCCTTTAAGTCGGCATGTAAGCTACTATATTGTATCTCTTCCTCTTGATATGGGTCAATTCTTTCTTCTATAGGCATCTCATACAAATTTCTTGGCTTGGTATCAACCACAATAACTGCATATGGGATCTTTGATTCCTTTTACATACAAAACTTGAATTGCTTGAGATACTAACACAAATGGCTCTTTAGTGTTTAACTTTTTCGTAGTATTAATGCTAAGTATTTCATTGTTATCTCTCTTGTTGCCAAAACCTTCTCGAATAGTGTTAAACCAATCACAATTAAATAAAACAACTCTATTATTTTTCTGTATAACAAAGTTCAACAATTTCCTTAACTATCCCATAATAATGGACATCATCATTTTGATGATCTCCTTTAACCATGATTCCACTATTCTGAGCTTCCATTTTCTCATCTAATTTAATGGTATGAAATTTAAATCCATTTATGTTGTAACCGATGAAGTAAGTAGCTCGTTTATCCGGACCTCGAGTTAAACATAACAAATGTTTACTAGCCTGCCCATCGTTATGAAGTTGAATAATCTGTAAAGGAAACCAATAAAGTAATTAAATGCTTATGTGAATAAATCAAATCATAGAAATTATTTATTTCTAATATATCAAAATTTATTCTTACCGTGTCATTAAACCAATCAATAAACTTTTCTCTGTAAACCTCTTCCACGTTTTTAACACCATAACTCATAAGGAGAATTTTATGTTCCCTATGCACATATTAACAACTTATTAAAATGCTAATAATAGGTTATGCCAAAATGGAAACTATATATAATGCACGATAAAATCTTACTGTATAAAAGACTCACAATCATCAGAATTTTGCAACACATAATATGTTGTAGATTTATGAAGATCATTGTGTAATTTCCTTGTAGTTTCTCCTCCAAAAGGCTTTCCAAATGTTGAGAATATGGTTAAAGTATATTTCTCTACTTTAAATGGTAATTCGTACATCATATAGATTCAAAAAAGAACACACCCTAATAGAGTTCAGAGAAATTATGATGGAAGTAAACTGCCTCCTGATACTTTAGCCATATTCTCAACATTTGGAAAGCCTTTTGGAGGAGAAACTACAAGGAAATTACACAATGATCTTCATAAATCTACAACATATTATGTGTTGCAAAATTCTGATGATTGTGAGTCTTTTATACAGTAAGATTTTATCGTGCATTATATATAGTTTCCATTTTGGCATAACCTATTATTAGCATTTTAATAAGTTGTTAATATGTGCATAGGGAACATAAAATTCTCCTTATGAGTTATGGTGTTAAAAACGTGGAAGAGGTTTACAGAGAAAAGTTTATTGATTGGTTTAATGACACGGTAAGAATAAATTTTGATATATTAGAAATAAATAATTTCTATGATTTGATTTATTCACATAAGCATTTAATTAACTAGAATGTTTCAAACTCATGCTGTGCAAGGCAAGGTAGCCATTGAAACACCAAACCTGCCATCATCTTAGCATACAAACAGTAAAGGTGCATCTTCTAAAGTGACTGGAGGTATTATTTGTCCTTTCAAACTTAAATATTTAAATTCTCTTTGAACAAGTTAATTTATAAATGATTTATTCTAGTTAATTAATTTTTATTTGTACTTTTGGTTGATAGATATGTTAATGTGAATAAATCAAATCATAGAAATTATTTATTTCTAATATATCAAAATTTATTCTTACCGTGTCATTAAACCAATCAATAAACTTTTCTCTGTAAACCTCTTCCACGTTTTTAACACCATAACTCATAAGGAGAATTTTATGTTCCCTATGCACATATTAACAACTTATTAAAATGCTAATAATAGGTTATGCCAAAATGGAAACTATATATAATGCACGATAAAATCTTACTGTATAAAAGACTCACAATCATCAGAATTTTGCAACACATAATATGTTGTAGATTTATGAAGATCATTGTGTAATTTCCTTGTAGTTTCTCCTCCAAAAGGCTTTCCAAATGTTGAGAATATGGCTAAAGTATCAGGAGGCAGTTTACTTCCATCATAATTTCTCTGAACTCTATTAGAGTGTGTTCTTTTTTGAATCTATATGATGTACGAATTACCATTTAAGGTACGAATTATCTTTCAATGGTAATTAGGGTGGTAATTAGAAAAACATAGTAAGGAGAGAAATATATATATATATCTTTCATACACATCCAACCATACATTTTGAGGATCCCTTGAAAATGATGTACGAATTTGGTCAAAATTTCTCCATGCCTCAAAATGTGTTGGATGCCTTAGTATACCATCTTTGACAAGACTTTCAGAGTGCCATCTCGTATCTGAAGCTGTTTTTGATAACATAAAAAACCTTTGTAGTCTTGGTCTGATCAGAAAGTATCATAATACGTTCTAAGGAATATTTTCATACTTCTTTTTATTACTCTTAGCTTTTCTCTTCCATCTTGAAAGCCCACAAATTGAACGTTCAATAGTGCCTTTGTGCTCCTTATAATAAATTACAAAATTATTCTTACAAGCATCAATTTTATCATAGCGGAGACCAAGATCTTTAACAATTCTTTTTGGCTCATAATTAGAAGCCGGCAATATCTTACACAGGAAATGTGTCATTCAAAAGCTTCAATAACATGTTGAAAGATTCATTTCTCCGACAATTAATGGTTTTGATATGCATTAACTTAACAACGAAAGACAAGTTGGAATATTTTTCACTATTTGGATATAAAGGTACTTGTGCCTCCTCTAACAACTTAAAAAACTTTTTTGCATTTTCATTTGGATCTTGTTAACAAACTTCTTCTATTAATCCCCGCATATCATCACATTGGATATTCTCATGATTTTCATCTTCATCTTCATCATCATCACTATCACTATTATCACCACTATCACTATCACCATTCTCCCTATGGCAATACCAAGTTTTGTAATCACGATTTATCCCTTTAAATAGAAGATGTTCATGAACTTCACTCCGAACTTTTCTATATCTATTGCAACATTTAACACAAGGACAAAATATTTTCATATCACTATCTTGCATTCATTCATAAGCGTAATAAAAAAAATAAAAAATAAAAAAACTTTGAACCCCATGAAAATACTATATTCTTGACCTTCCTAATTGCATCCAAGATTTTTCTATCGGCATCTTCTTTATAACCTTTTTTTTTCCCACATAGAAAGTTGCAAATATATATATATATATATATATATATATATATATATATATATATAATTGAAATCATGGTTCACAATAAGACATATTATACACCTTTAAAGAAAAAAATGAATAAAGCAAGAACAACATAATTATTTAAACCTATTACAAGCGGGTTCAATTACATATAATTAGCAAATTAGAAATTTTAATATTAAAAATCAATGAGATTATTATTATTCAAGTCATTTTCTTGTTTCATCTTTTTTTTTGTTTTTGTTTCATGTAATTTAATTGAATTTATTCAAACTTATATTCAATCAAAGATTTAGTCAAAAAGTACCAAAAAGTTAGTGCATTTGAACCTAGACTTAGCAATGTAATTGGTTAGGTGGCCTATAGGTTTATATGAGAAGCATTTTAATGATATATAGTACCAAATTTAACTAGTCATCTCACAACATGTTTAACTATAAACAACCAAATTAGTACAAACTCATAGTCTTGATTCTTATTATTCAAGTCATTTTCTTGGTTTTTCTTTTTTAATCTTTTTCTTGGTTTTATATAATTTAATTGAATTATTGTTTTACATAATTATGTTCACAATATAAGAATTAAGAGCACATTATGATACGAACTATATGATACTATGAGTTATATCATACAATCATAAAGAATCATAATTCATTCACACTTAGATTTAATCAAAGATTTCATAATTAGTACTCAACTATTAGCCGAAAAGTACCCACAAGTTATTGCAAGTGAACCCAACATAAAGCATGAGTATCAATAATGTAGGAATACAAAATACAAACCTCAAAATCTGGTGAAAAAGACAAAGCACACCCCTTCCAGCGTACTAAAACCTTATACTACATAAAGAGAGAAGATAATAATCACAATGTTAAAACTTTTTCTTTATTTAGTTACTTATTTTATCATTAAAAAAAAGCCATGCAATTAATTAGCACTACACTTCAAGGTTTAATTTAAAGTCAAAGAAATTTTTTGTTAGGAATCCAATTTTAATTGAATCAATAGAATATTTTAAGAATAAATTACTGGTTTAAAAAAGACCAAAAAAATAACATTAAGCATGTGGCTTTTCAAGAGGAAACATAAACATGCGGTCCCAAACCCACTCAAGTACATGTGGTCCTTCAATTTGGTTGTCGAAGATAGTAAATTGTCACTGACTACAGCAAACAAAACTCACCTAAGTACTAAAGCTTACTCCATCATAGAAAACATAGTATAACATAACAATTACTACTTTGTTTTCTAGTATCAAAAACTTAAACGAGAAAGAATAGTGTAGAAGAGGACAAATTACCTAATTTGGTAGTTGAAGATAGCAAAGTGACACTCAGCTACACCAAAGCAAAACCTCACCCAAGTAAAGCTTACACCTTTAAGACAAACCCAAGTAAAGCGTACACCTTTACCAGAAAGATAGTATAAAATAACAATTACTACTTTGTTTTTAAATTCAAAAACATAAACATAAAAAAGAAAAGATTCAATAAATCAAATAAAACTCACCCAAGTTAGATGACAATCAAAACTGACAGATCTTGTTTTGTTGTTCACACTATAATGAGAAAAGCAAGAGAATTAAAAAAGGTATAACTCAAACAGATTCAATACAAAAGCTTATATAGGGAGAGGGAAGAGATTGTAGATGCCAATTTCTTTTGAGTTTGAAGCATGAAAGGCCATGGCGGTGGAAACGTTTCTGTAAAAATGAAGAGTTAAGTCTGCATTGATGTCTGGGCAAGTGAAGAGTTCGAAGTAAAAAAAAAGCTTAATTCAATATAAATTGATGTTAAAAATAGTTATAAAATGAGAATAAACAGTATAAATTAATTTAACGCAACTTAATATAAGCACTAACAATTCATTAAAAAATAAAAGTTGGTTTTTCTTTCGTTTGATATGCGAACGAATTAATATATGCATTTACTAAATTTTATTATTATTTGTTATTTGATTGCTAATTTTAAACAAAGTATTTTGTTTTAGGACTTATTAACATCTAAATTAAACCAGCCCATTTATTGGTATCAATTCATTTTACTTAAATTAGATTTAAGACAATAATCAAATGACTTTACTTTTGAAATATTTAAACTTTTACATACTTGAATCAATTGAACTAAAGTTTGTTTTTATATTAGGGATTAGCTACAATACATCTCATGTATTCATACATCCCATTTTTAGGAGAAAAAATAAATATATATCATATTGAAGGACCATATGACAAATAAGCAAATAAAATGTTAACATATGATAACAGGTTATACATTTATATGCTTTTGTTTTATAAAATCATTCTAAATATTTTTTAATTTTTAATTACTTTAATAAAAGTTGATTAAATAATTAAATATTAAACATATAAACTTGCTTAGTATGTAATTGGATTATAAAAAAGAGAAGATAGCTTCTTAAAAAAAATCTATTATAATTAACTATAAGTTTTTAAAAAGTATAATTTTTTATAAGTTATTTTAATTTGATGATATAGTTTTAATTCTATCACAAAATAAAGAGAATTAATTGATTTAGCAACATTATTGTATCATGTTACAGTTTTATGCTTTCTATTGAATTTTATTTTGATTTGTCGCAAGTTTCATGTTTAATTTTACAAGTTAATGGTTAGATTTTACAAGTTCATCTTTCTGTGTTACAAGTCCTCATATGATTGCAAGTTGAAGTTTTGATTTTCTTAGTTTTAGGTATCATGTTGCAAATTTTATATTCGTTTTCAATCTTGGTTAACCTTGTTACGAGTTTCATGTTTTATTTTACAAGTTAATGTGAGGTTTTACAAGTTCATTATTCTTTGTTTTAAGTCCATGTATGATTGCAAGTTGAAGATTTGATTTTACTAGTTTTAGGTGTCATGTTGTAACTTTTATGTTCATTGTTACCATCTTTGATAACTTTGTTGCAACTTTCATGTTTTATTTTACAAGTTAACTTTGGGTTTTACAAGCTCATCACTTCGTGTTACAAGTCTACGTATGATTGCAAGTTGAAGGTTTGATTTTACTAGTTTTAGGTGTCACGTTGCAATTTTTATGCTCTTTGTTTCAATCTTGGTTAACTTTGTTGCAACTTTCATGTTCTATGTTACAAGTTAACGCTAGGTTTTACAAGTTCATCGTTCTGTATTACAAGTCCACAGATGATTGCCAGTTAAAGGTTTGATTTTACTAGTTTTAGGTATCATGTTGCAAGTTTTATGTTCCTTGTTACAATCTTGGTTAACATTGTTGCGAGTTTCATGTTGTATTTTATAAGTTAACATGAGGTTTTACAAGTTTATTGTTCCATGAAGTCCACGTACGATTGAAAGTTGAAGGTTTGATTTTACTATTTTTAAGTGTCATGTTGCAACTTTTATGTTCCTTGTTACAATCTTGGTTAACCTTGTTACAAGTTTCATATTGTATTTTATAAGTTAACATTAGGTTTTACCAATTCATTGTTCTGTATTACAAGACTACGTATGATTGCAAGTTGAAGGTTTGATGTTACTAGTTTAGGTGTCATGTTGCAACTTTTATGTTCCTTATTACAATCTTGGTTAACCTTGTCACGAGTTTCATGTTGTATTTTACAAGTTAACGTGAGGGCTTACAAGTTCATCGTTCTGTGTTACAAGTTCACATATGATTACAAGACAAATGTTTGATTTTACTAGTTTTAGGTGTCATGTTACAACGTTTATATTCCTTGTTACAATCTTGGTTAACCTCGTCGCGAGTTTCATGTTGTATTTTACAAGTTAATGCGAGGTTTTCTAAGTTCATCCTGTTGACCCAGGTATGGCAACCTAAGAGGGGGGGTGAATTGGGTTTTTATTTATCAAAACGGATTTGTAAAACTTTTCTTGAAAAAATCAAAATTAGTTCACTCTTTCTTTAAGAATAAAGGTGAAGAAGATGAAATTGGAATTTATCAAAGATGCAATCAAAAGAATAATAATAATGAATAATCACAAGTGCAAGTAAATGTAAAGAGGAAAGGGATAGAGAGAGTGCAAACTCAATTTACGTGGTTCGGCAAACCTTGCCTACGTCCACGGGTTCCTAGCTCCACGAGCTAAGCTTTCCACTAAGTTGTAGAAATCTTTACAACTTGCTTGATGAGCAACCTCACCAAGACTTTTTCTTCCAACTCTTTATAACACCACACCAAGAGTTCTTCTTGATGAACAACCTCACCAAGGCAACTTCCTTCAACCCTTGATAACACCACACCAAGAGTCTTCTTGATGAACAACCTCACCAAGGCAACTTTCCTCAACTCTTGATAACACCACACCAAGAGTTCTTCTTGATGAACAACCTCACCAAGGCAACTTTCTTCAACTCTTGATAACACACACCAAGAGTTCTCTCAATGATAACAACTATCCTTTACAAGAAGAATTCACTCTCACCACAATACAAGAACAAAGAAAATTGTTTACAATAAAAGTACAACTCTCTTCAAAGAGTAGATGAAGAATATAAAATCTCTTTACTTGATATTTCTCTTATTTGTGGCTTGCTGGATTCTTTTCTCTTTGTCTTGCTGAATGCATAGGAGAAGGGCTCCTTTTATAGGCAAATGAGATGAACTTGAACAAGTGAAGACACCAACTCCAAATTTTCTGCCCACCATAAAAACTGTAATTTTGTCTACCATTTTTGTCAATGTTTCGTTTGAAATTTGAAAATATACAAAACATAAAAGATCTGAACATTTGAATAAGCTTTCCAACACATCAAGAACCAAGTCATTTGGATATCTATAGCTCAAGATATGGCCAAAAAACCATTCGGTGCTCATGTGACTTGATTTTTCTTCCATCTGTCAGTCCACCGATTTGCATGTGTATTATGTCAGCCTTCTGTTTGAAATTTGAATTTCTTCAAAAAATAAAAGATATTCGTATTTGAATAAGCTTTCCAAAACATTAAGAATCAAAGCATTTCAATATCTCTATCTTAAGATATGGCCAAAAAACCATTCGGTGCTCATATGAGTTGATTTTTCTTCTCTGTGTCAGTCCACCAAATTGCATGTCAATTATGTCAGCCTTCCATTTGAAATTTAATTTCTTCAAAACATATGAAATGTGCCTCATTAAGTTCTCTTTCCAATGCCATAAGAATCAAGTCATTTCAATATTTCTAGCTCAAGATATGTCCAAAAGAGTATTCGGTGCTCATGTCAGCTGCTTCCATTTGTCTTTCAACTTGCATGATGATTTGGACGATCTTACACTTAAAATTTGAATTTCTTTAAAACATATGAAATGTTCTAAATTGAGTAAGCTTTCCAAAGGCTCAAGAATCATGTAATTTGGGCATTTGTAGAGAAATATATGACCAATTGATTAAACATTGCTCATGTGTCACATTCCTTGAATCAAACCTTGTTCTTAAACTTTTGTGCCTTTAACATGTAGTCTTCTCCTTAGCTTCAACACTTCATTTTAATAAGCCTCTTCTTGATTTTACAATTATTTCAATGATATTACTCTTGCACATAAATAAACATTTTAGTAAATCACAATGAATCAATGTGTATTGTTATCATCAAAATTATCATTTAGCCTTAGTGCTAACAATCTCCCCCTTTTTGATGATGACAAACCATTGATTGTTTTCAAATAATATCTAAAATAAAGAATGAAAATAAAATCAAGAATAAACAAAAAAATGGCACTTGTTATGAATATAAGCAATTCAACTATTTCTCCCCCTTTTGTTATCATCAAAAAATGTAATCAAATTAACTACTCCCCCTAAAAATATTCTCCCCCTTAACATATGCTACCATTCAAAGATAATCATATAAAAGCAAAATTAAGATATATCCAACATGCCTAATTCTCTTTTAATTATGCAAAATCTATTTTGACTAAGGGGTTTAGTAATATTTGGGTCTAGGGACTAATTCCCAAACTTGATTTCTCTCAAATTGGTTCAATTGTTCTTGCATAGCCAAAATCTAACTTTCATCATTTTTGGTTTTTTTTTTTTAAAAGATTTTGGTTCAAATTGAGAGACAAATGCAAAATGATTACAAAAGTTCTTAAAAGAAGATCTAGTTTTCATACCTTGTGATGGTTCACCAATAATGAGATCTTTAGGGTGAGCTTTTGCATACCTCCATTCCTTTGGTAATTCTTGGGAAGAATCATTTACTTCCACAAGCTTTTCTTGTTGAAGTTGTAATTCATCTTGGCTCTTTTCATCAAGCCTTGATTCCTTGATTTGCCTTTCTACCTCAACAATATCATTATCTAAATTCTTTGAAGAAATCACATTAGTTTCATCAAATTCAACATGCATGGATTCTTCAATAGTAAGAATCTTTTTGTTAAAAACTCTATATGCTTTACTATGATTGGAGTAGCCAACAAAAATTCCAACATCGGCTTTTGCATCAAATTTTCCAAGGTTATCCTTGGTGTTTAAAATAAAACATTTACATTCAAAAACTTTAAAAAATCCAATGTTGGGTTTTCTTCCTTTCCAAAGTTCATAAGGAGTTTTCTTCATTAAAGCTCTAATATGAACTCTATTGATTATAAAGCATGCGGTATTAACGGCTTCAGCCCAAAAATATTTTGGCAAATTATTTTCAAGTAACATGGTTCTAGCCATTTCTTGGATAGTCCTATTTTTCCTTTCAACAACACCATTTTGTTGTGGAGTTCTAGGTGCGGAAAAATTATGCTCAAAACCATTTTCATCACAAAGATTTTTCAATGCAACATTGTCTACTTCACCACCATGATCACTCCTAATGGACACAATAGAATACCCTTTTTTATTTTGGACTATTTTTGTAAATTTTGAAAAAGCTTGTGTGGCCTCATTTTTAGTTTTCAAGAATAACACCGAAGTGAATCTTGAATAATCATCTACAATAACAAAAACATAATACTTTCCACCAAGGCTTTAAGTTCTTGATGGTCCAAAAAAATTCAAATGAAGTAATCGTAGATGTTTATTTATCGAAATAAATTTCTTTTGTTTAAAAAAATTCTCACTTGTTTTCCAAATTGACAAGCATCACAAATCTTATATGCCATAACCAAGTATCATGATTAACAATGAAACAATTTTCTACATGATCATTAACATCAATATCAATTGTATAAATGTTACCACATCTATTACCAACAAATAATGTCTTATTGTTACTAACATCCTTAATCACACATCTATTTGGCTCAAAAGTAACAAAATATCCCTTATCACACAATTGACTAATGCTAATCAAATCATGTTTTAAACCATGAACAAGCAAAACATCTTTAATAATAGGTGAAGAAGGGTTACCAATATCACCATGTCCAATTACCCTTCCTTTGGCATTATCACCGAAGGTCACATATCCTCCTTTCTTCATCATTAATCTTGAAAATTTGGAGGCATCTTCGGTCATATGCCTTGAGCATCCACTATCTAAGTAACACTTGTGTTTGCCACTTCTTTGTTTCTATAATCAACATTCAAAGAGAGACTTTTTGGTAACCAAAAGTTCTTGGGTCCTTGGGGGTTATTTATGGTACTTTTTAGAACCCATATTTGTTTCAAATTAGGATTTCTCTTAATATAGCAAGAATGCACTTTGTGTCCTTTTCTTCTACAATAAGTAAATGAATGATTAGGATTATTCCTAGAAGATGCATGAGCAAAATAATTTTTAAAATACTTTTGATTTTTATGAGTTTTATATCCTAACCCTCTTTTATCAAAAACACACATTTGGTTTTGTAACATAGAATTTAAATTTTTTGTGCTTTTTGTAAAACTATCAACAACATTTCTTAAGTCATTATTTTCCTTTTTTAAAATAGCATTTTCTTTGTCCAATTTATCAAAATCCTTTTGTTTTAAAATATCATTTTCAGTTTTTAATAAATGTATTTGATTTTCCAAACTTTCAAAATCTTTTTGCTTTAAAATTTCATTTTCATTTTCTAAGGCTTCATTTATTTCCACCAACTCTTCTAATTGAGATAACATTATTTTTGACTTCTTTTTGAAAGCATTGATTTTTGAATTTTGTTTATCAACATGCACATTAAAATTTTGAAATGCTTCAAGTAATTCATCATATGAAAGCTTAGGATCATAATTTAGAATACTTACCTCATCTTCTCGTAAAGCCATGAAGCACATGTTTGCCATTTCACAATCTTCTTCTTCGGTAGAGCTAGCCTCACTATCATCCCAATTTGTGGCTTTCATTGCTTTGGATTTCTTGTCTTGATTCTTGAAGTATGGACAATCCATTCTAGAATTCTTGTTGAATCCTTGGTTCTTTCTAATCATCCTTTTTAACTTTCTTGTGATGAATACAAGATCTTCATCATCTCTTTCATCGTCGGACTCATCATCTTCTTTTGTTAAAGATTTGAAAGCGATATTTTTCTTTTTCTTGAAATCTTCTTCATTCTCCTTCAAGGTGATTTCATGAGTCATGAGAGAACCCATAAATTCTTCTAATGGTAGTTTGGTGAGGTCCTTTGCTTCTTGAATTGCCGTCACCTTTGGCTCCCAAGATTTTGGTAGACACCTAAGAATCTTTCTCACCATTTCAACATTAGAATAAGATT
Organism: Boswellia sacra; assembly: GCA_013180625.2. NCBI lineage: Eukaryota > Viridiplantae > Streptophyta > Magnoliopsida > Sapindales > Burseraceae > Boswellia > Boswellia sacra. The sequence continues at coordinate 192,279 of SNVD02004686.1, read as the reverse complement.
TACCAAGAGATTTCAAACTATTGATAATATCCGTAAATCTAGTAAACATTTCAGAAATTGATTCATCCGTTTCATCTTAAAAGCTCATAACTATGAACTAGCATACTAATTTTAGATTCTTTAACTTGACTAGTTCCTTCATGAGTTACTTCAAGTGTGTGCCATATTTCTTGTGCCGTAGAACAAGTAGATATTCTATTAAACTCATTTCTATCTAGAGCACAATACAACACATTCATAGCTTTAGCATTCAAACTCAATTTCTTTTTATCATCTTCACTAAACTCTTTAGGTTCTTTAAGCATGCATTCCCCATTTTCAATTTTGGTAGGAACAAAAGGTCCTTCCAAAACAATAGACCACAAATCATAATCAAAAGATTTCAAGAAAATACTCATTTTAGTTTTCCAATAAGAGTAATCACTTCCATTAAAAAATGGAGGTCTAGAGATAGAAAGTCCCTCAACATATGAAGTTGAATTAAAAGTTGCCATAGCTCAAAATCGGTTAAGATTTAAAAAAATGAGCAACCTTGCTCTGATACCACTTGTTGACCCAGGTATGGCAACCCAAGAGGGGGGGTGAATTGGGTTTTTATTTATCAAAACGGATTTAGAAAACTTTTCTTGAAAGATCAAAATTAGTTCACTCTTTCTTTGAAGAATAAAGGTGAAGAAGATGAAATTAGAATTTATCAAAGATGCAATCAAAAGAATAATAATAATGAACAATCACAAGTGCAAGTAAATGTAAAGAGGAAAGGGATAGAGAGAGTGCAAACTCAATTTACGTGGTTCGGCAAACCTTGCCTACGTCCACGGGCTCCTAGCTCCACGAGCTAAGCTTTCCACTAAGTTGTAGAAATCTTTACAACTTGCTTGATGAACAACCTCACCAAGACTTTTTTCTTCAACTCTTGATAACACCACACCAAGAGTTCTTCTTGATGAACAACCTCACCAAGGCAACTTTCTTCAACCTTGATAACACCACACCAAGAGTTCTTCTTGATGAACAACCTCACCAAGGATTTTTCTTCAACTCTTGATAACACCACACCAAGAGTTCTTCTTGATGAATAACCTCACCAAGGCAACTTCTTTCAACTCTTGATAACACACACCAAGAGTTCTCTCAAGGATAACAACTATCCTTTACAAGAAGAATTCACTCTCACCACAATACAAGAACAAAGAAAATTGTTTACAATAAAAGTACAACTCTCTTCAAAGAGTAGATGAAGAATATAAAAGCTCTTTACTTGATATTTCTCTTATTTGTGGCTTGCTGGATTCTTTTCTCTTTGTCTTGCTGAATGCATGGGAGAAGGGCTCCTTTTATAGGCAAATGAGATGAACTTGAACAAGTGAAGACACCAACTCCAAATTTTCTGCCCACCATAAAAACCATAATCTTGTCTGCCATTTTTGTCAATGTTTCGTTTGAAATTTGAAAATATACAAAACATAAAAGATCTGCACATTTGAATAAGCTTTCCAACGCATTAAGAACCAAGTCATTTGGATATCTGTAGCTCAAGATATGGCCAAAACACCATTCGGTGCTCATGTGACTTGATTTTTCTTCCATGTGTCAGTCCACCGACTTGCATGTGTATTATGTCAGCCTTCTGTTTGAAATTTGAATTTCTTCAAAAAATAAAAGATATTTGTATTTGAATAAGCTTTCCAAAACATTAAGAATCAAAGCATTTTAATATCTCTATCTTAAGATATGGCTAAAACACCATTCGGTGCTCGTGTGAGTTGATTTTTCTTCTCTATGTCAGTCCACCGAATTACATGTCAATTATGTCGGCCTTCCATTTGAAATTTGAATTTCTTTGAAACATATGAAATGTGCTTCATTAATTCCTCTTTCCAATGCCATAAGAATCAAGTCATTTTGATTTTTCTAGCTCAAGATATGTCCAAAAGAGGATTCGGTGCTCATGTCAGCTACTTCCATTTGTCTTTCAACTTGCATGATGATTTGGACAACCTTACACTTGAAATTCGAATTTCTTTGAAACATATGAAATGTTATAAATTGAGTAAGCTTTCCAAAGGCTCAAGAATCACATTATTTAGACATTTTTATAGAAATATATGACCAATTGATTAAACATTGCTCATGTGACACATTCCTTGAATCAAACCTTGTTCTTAAACTTTGGTGCCTTTAACATGTAGTCTTCTCCTTAGCTTCAACACTTCATTTTAATAAGCCTTTTCTTGATTTTACAATTATTTCAATGATATTACTCTTGCACATAAATAAACATGTTAGTAAATCACAATTAATCAATGTGTATTGTTATCATCAAAATTATCATGTAGCCTTAGGGCTAACACATCCTTCCATGTTACAAGTCCACGTTTGATTGCAAGTTCAAGGTTTGATTTTACTATGTTTAGGTGTCATGTTGCAACTTTTATGTTCCTTGTTACAACCTTGGTTAACCTTATTACGAGTTTCATGTTGTATTTTACAAGTTAACGTTAGGTTTTACAAGTTTATTGTTCCGTATTACAAGATGACGTATGATTGCAAGTTGAAGTTTTGATTTTACTAGTTTTAGGTCTCATGTTGCACCTTTTATGTTCGTTGTTACCATCTTGAATAACCTTGTTACAACTTTTATGTTTATTTTACAAGTTAACGTTGAGTTTTACAAGTTTATCATCAAAGCTACATATAATTGTAAGTTGAAGGTTTAATTTTTCTAGTTTTAGGTGTCATGTTACAACTTTGATGCTCCTTGTTGCATTCTTGGTTAACCTTATTGCAAATTTCATATTGTATTTTACATGTTAACATTAGATTTTACAAGTTTATCATTCTGTGTTACAAGTCCACGTATAATTGCAAGTTGAAGCTCTAATTTTACTTTTAAATGTCATGTTGTAACAACTAAGACTTTCTTAATCAAAACTTTGCGAATCCTTGTTTCAAATTTTATATTATGTTTTACAAGTGAATGTTATTTTTTACAAGTTGATCGTTCCTTGTAACAAGTTTACATTTAGTTGCATGTTAAAGGTTTTTAATTTACTACTTTTGGGTGTTAGACTGTGACTTCATTGTTGGTTGATACAACTTTGGTTAACTTTTTTGCAGATTTTATGTAATATTTTACAACTAAACTTTATGTTTAACAAGTTCATCTTTTCTTGTTAATGTCTTGTTTGATTGCAAGTTTAAATTATTTAGGTGTCGTCTATTTCGTTGATGAGAAATTGCTATCACCATTTTAAATTATTAAAAATATATTTTTTCTCAAATTATTCTTGTAATGTGTATTAATTTCTAAGCTATATGCTATTGGTTATTCGTAAAAGTTTAACTAATTGGTGAAATTGTTTTCTCACAATCTATAATATAATTATCAATAAAAAATAAGTAATTTACTATTTAAAGTGCTATACAGTAACGTAATTATGCCTATGATGATATTACATTATAGTTGAGTTGTAAAATAATTTTAAACTCTAAGGAGTAATTTGTTTTCTTCCACTTATCACTCAACACTTAAACTGTTTAGATTTAAATCTTAAAATTTTTGTTTGTTTTTTCATTTAACACTTTTTTTAAGTGATAAATCACTTAATTGAAAAGTGAAATTTTATCACTTTTTCTAATTACTATTGTCTAAATGAGGTGTTAAAAATTTTATATCATAAATATCCTTACATATTAAAATAATATAAATTTTATCAAATTTTCTAATCATTATTGTCTAAATGAGGTGTTAAAAATTTTATTCTATAAATATCCATACATATTAAAATAATATAAATTTTATCAAATTTTTATTTATGAATATTATTTTAATTTATTAAAAGGTACAATTTTGGTATATTTGTGATTGTCTTAGTATTTATTATCAAATTGTTATATTATTTATTACTATATTTATAATTATCATATTAAAATATGATAATATTTTTATAATTGGTAAACTTTTATTTATTTCTATTAATATTTTAAATTAATTAGCTAATAATATGTTGAATAATAACGATTAAAAAATTTGATATCATTATAAATAGCGAGTTTTAAAATAGACAATATATTTGATGGACTTTTATTACATGTTATAAGGATATTTTTATTGAAACTTCAAAAGTTATTTATTAGATTGCTAAGGACATTTTATTTTATTTAATAGTGTAAATTTAAAGTAAAAAAATTAATATTTAATATTGTCAGTTAAAAGATCATATTAGTTTTTTTTCTTTTTAAGTTTATGAAATGGAAAACACTTTAATTAATATAATTATTCTTTTATGATTCAAAATATGGTCCTCAAAATGTAATGGATAAAATACTCCTCTTATAATTTTTTCTATACAAATTGATATAGCTTAAACTTGATATAATTGGAGGAATGAATTTTAAAAATTTATAATATTAATGATATAGTAGTTATACAATAATATCATATGAGTTTATATAATATAATACTAACTATTTAAACGAAAAAAATTTATTTAATTTTAGTTAATAACTATTTTTTAAAGGTTGTAGGAAATATAATATTAGTTATGTAAATGAAAAAGAATTTTGATTTAATTTTATTAACTATTTAATTTTGAAATGATTGTATAAATATAAATATAAACATTTTATATTTTAATAAGGGTAAAAAAGTCACATTAAAGATAAAATATTCTCTTACCACTTTTTTTAAGTGGTATCTAAAAAAGCAAACAAGCATCCTATTAAGTTCTAAAAAGTGTTTAAATCTAAAAAGTGTTAAGTGATTGAAACAAACACCACCTAAGTATTTTAGAATAAAAGAAGTTTAAACAATATAAGGTATTTGTAGTTTTTCTTAAGATTAATACAATTTCTCAATTGAAGTGGTGAAAAACATTTTCAATTAGCTTTGTATAACATGACATAAATTAAATATCATCATCACAACTAATTTATAATTTTTATGCTATTTATATTTGTTGTTAAATATTAAATTTATATTTACAATAAGTTTAAATTAACATAATATACTAATTTATATTACTAGTAACAATCCACCAATCACTTAATGTGTTTAATTGAACAAAAAATATATTTTTTTAAATGTATATGACAATAATATATGTATATATGTAATTACAATGTAGCAAAAATTTGAAAATGTTAAACTATTTCTTTTAAATAAATATGAATATTTATTTAGATTTATATTAAAAGATTTTTAAAAAAATTACTTCAGATTTATAATGAGATATTTTAATGAAAAGTTTAGAATTTTTTTTTAAATTTTATGGAGCGGTAATTTTAGCAATTAATTTAACTTTATTATAGCTCACAAATGTAGTTGTAAATAAGAGTTAGTATAATGAATTAAGCTCTTCACAAAATTATGTTACAATTTTTTTTAAGTAAACATTACGAATCCAAAACTCTACATGTTTTGTATTTTTAAATAGCATTTCATCGTGTCTCGTGGGCCTGACTTTTTAAATTGATTGTTTCCTAATTTCATTTTTTCCTGAAGATGTTGATTCTTCTAAAATTTTCTCATTCTACACTCTAAATGAATATTTTGAATCCATATATCAAAATCTTGTTACATTGAAGTGTACTTACAGATATCTATCCTAATTGATATTGTCGATATTGAATAATCTTTTTACACGCTCGATATCTGAATTTAAGAAAGCTCGTAGGTATTTTAATTTTCTTGACATATAATTTTAATTTTTAAATTTGTAATTATAAGTTTTCATTTCATTGTCTTGTTATTCTAGCTTAATTAGATTCATTAAATTAAAAACCAGTCAAACCGGTTGCCCTATTTTAATTTATTATAATATAAAATAATTTAATTACAAATAAGACCTCCTAGTAATTTTAATTTTTGTTTATACTTCAAAAAAGTGGATGTATCAATTTGTTACATGAACTTTAAATTCTATATTATGATATAATTCTTATGTTATTTAACAATTATTTGATGACATGGAACTTCACGTTAGTAATGTACAATAGGGGTACAGTTTTGTATTATTAATATTATATTGTACATTAGGGGTATAGTTTTGTATAAATATGCATTCTTAAATTATTAGTCTTTCATGAAATTATTAATATTATATATTTATATTGTAAAATAGGGGCGTGTTTGGGAGCTGGGCCACAGGCGAGATTGGACTGTCCTGTGGGACTAATAGTCTTAGCTTCTTGTTTGGCTAATTTTTCATAGCATGGGATTGGACTAAATGTTGTCCCAATTGTCCAGGAGCTGGGCTAAGATTAAAAAATTGATAATAATAAATTATATATTAAATAAATATTAGTATAATATAATTTTATTTAAATATATATTTTATAATATTATTAAAATCATCAAATATGTAAATTTTATATTTTTAATCATATATTATGTTATAATAATATTAAATTAATTTTTTATTTAATCAAAATTAATTTTGATTTTGTATTGACAAAATACTGTAGTAATATTTCTATCCAAACTATAACCTTTTATTTTATTTAAATATTAAATATTTTTATCTAAAATTAATTTTTATTTAATCATAAAAATTATGCAATAATAATAAATATAAATAAAATATTATTAAATTCATATTAAATATAAATTTAAAAATACTTAAAACAAATCATATAATATAGTGATATTTAATAATTAAAAATTAATATAATTTTTTATTAATATTTAAATATTTAATTAACTTTATCTAAACTTAATCTTGGTTATTTACTTATAAAAATGATGTAATAGTAACAATAATTAAAAAATAACTCAGAATATTAAATTTAAATTTATAATTTAATAAATAATAAATTCCTAATGTAAAAAATATTTTTCTCCATTGTCTTTGTAAAAACATTAATAAGTATTTAAATATTTTAAACCTAAATATTAAATTAATTTTTATTCAAATTAAACTTAAATAAAATAAAATTAGTTTACATTTAAAAATTGTTTTATTAAAAGTTTATTATATTAATATAATCTAGTCTCATACTACACCAAATACAAGACAACACTATCTATAATTTAGTTGAATTTAGTGCAGTCCCAATCCCAATCTTGGTCTAGTCCCGACGCCCAAACGCAGCCTAGGGGCATAGTTTTGTATTAATATGCATTCTTGAATTGTTAATGTTTCAAGAAATTAGGTTATGTACATTCGGTCAGAGTTTCATGCTATAGACTAACTTAAACCAAATCAAATATACTTTCAAATAGCCAAGATGCATCCTAGACAAATTCTTTTATATTGAAAACAGAAACCAAGCAAGATTAGTGTGGAATTTGGTTTGGGTATTTGAGGCATAACAAATTTCACAAAAATTAGGATACAATTTTTATTTATATATAGAATATTAAAACTTTATTTCAATAATTTGAAGTTAATATGACCTAATATGACCCAAATAACACAAAATGTATAATGGTTCGTATTAAATATGTTAAATTGATTCTTTAATTTTTAATTTTACGTGATTAACACCTAATCACTACGATATATAAACCTAAAGTATAATCACCAATCTAAGCTACAACATAATTTTTAATTTTATATGATTAACACCTAATCACTACCATATATAAACCTACAGCATAATCACCAATCTAAGCTACAACGAGGAACTCAAATCAACTAATTTTTTTTTTCTTTTTCTAATATCATGCATATCCTCTTCAAGCCACCCATGGAAGTAGTCTTTATACAAGATCTTAAAGCAATTAAGTAGCATTTCGATGAAATTTTAATGCCTTTTGTGATTGCAAATTGCCCTGCATAACAAATTTTTGGCAAGAGATTTTGGAGCAATTTTAATAATATTTTCATAATAAATTTATTATTTCTGAAGGAATTATAAATCATTTCCGAGGGCAATTTCTCTTGCTAAAATAGTACTACCTTTTCTAGCTTTACCATGTAAAATTTGGTACATTTCCGATGGCAACTAGCCCTCAATAAAAAAATATTTGCCTCACTTCAAAATTACTGGAAAATGGAGGTGGCGGGAGGTGTTGGCACCAAATAATTATTATTTGCAAGGGTAATTTAAGATTATTTTCGACGGCAATTTCCCTTGGTAAAAAGCATTGAAACTATTTTACCCCCTCAAAAAAGGTATGGCAGGAGATGTTGGCGCCAAATAATTATTTTTTTGTGAGGGCAATTAAAGATCATTTCTGATGGCAATCTTCCTTAGTAAAAGTAATTGAAACTTTTTTTCCTCAACAACAGTTGGTCATTTAGTTGTCAAAAAAGGTGGTTATTACCGAGGCTATATTTTCCCCTCAGAAAAGGTGGTTGCTAATAGACCTTTTTGTTGTAGTGTTCCTTTGTCTATTGTTTCATCAACTTCCCTTTAGGGATGTCAAAATCCTGGGGCCGGGCCGGGGACCTCAATTCCCGGCCTCGGCCCCGCTATATCATTTAATTACCTGGCCCCAGGAAATTCCCCAGAATTTTCGGGGCCGGGGCCAAGCTGGGTTATTTCATTCCGGGTCTGGGTATATTAATTCCCCGGAATGATCCCCTGATTTTTTAATTCTGTTTTTTATTTTTAAAAAAATTGTAATTATATTTGTTTTTACGAGCTTTTACTGAAGCGGTAAATTTAGCTTAGTGGTGTGGTACTCCCTGAACATTCTTGCACATGTATACTAGTTGGACGTACTTTTTTTTCTATCATTTATTGTCTACAATTAAAAAAATGCTGCTTCAACCTCTAAATACAAGGCCGTTATAGTTAAATATGATGCAAAAAGGTAAAAAAAAAGCTAAAACAAGCAACCTACCAAAACGCTCGACAAAACTCGACGCGCTTGATAGAGCTCGACACGACTCAACATGTAAGTGTCAAATGATGCATCCGACACTCGATGTCTTCTAAAATAGACTGATATCGAGTGTCGGTTGTGAATCCAACACGACTCGACATGTAAAATGTTGTCGAGTGTCAGATTCTATTATGTCGACTGTCGAATTTCATGCTTTCTAGTGTCGGATTTCATGTTGTCGAGTGTCGAATTTCATGCTTTCGAGTGTCAAATTTCATGTTGTCAAGTGTCGGATTCCGTCGAGTGACGGATTTTATATTGTCGAGTGTCGAATTCTATGCTGTTGAGTGTCAGATTTCATGATGTCGAGTGTCAGATTTCATGATGTCAAGTATCAGATTCCTTCAAGTGTCGGATTTCATGATGTCAGGTGTTGGATTTCATTATGTCGAGTGTCGGATTCCATCGAGTGTCAAATTTTATATTGTTGTAAATTAAATAAAATGTATTTTTATATTTTTTCTGGGAAGGGGCCGGGCCGAGGAGCCTAGTCCTCGGCCCCGGGCGTTCCCAGGGATTCCTCTCCCCGTCTCCGATCAATCTCCCCAAAAATCTGGGCGATTCGTCGACAATACCGGGCCGGGGATTCGAGTACCCGACCCTGCCCGGGTAATTTTGACATCCCTACTTCCCTTATGATGGCCTTTGCATTCCTTTTGGCCAATGTCTGCATTTCCCTCTATTCTTCCTCAATCTCCAACCTTCTGACGGAGTCAAACACTTCCTGCTCAAACCTGCCAGAGTTAATCATATACGTATGTTGTACATTCCTGTAATTTGGCAGTGGATTCCTCCTAGTATAGGGTTCCTTTTTTCTTTTGGACCAGGAATTTGCCCTTTGTCTATCACGTTTTGTATTTCATGCTTCAACCTGGCATAGTTATCAGTGACATGCCCACACATCTGGTGAAAATCGTAATAGCCTTTGTTTTTCAGGCTCTACTATATAGGCCCATTCATCGGCTTTATTAGCAACGATATCAATTCTCCCCTCTCTTTTAACTTAGAAAGTATCGATGATAGTGGTCTACCCAAGTTGTTGAATCTTGGAGGTGGTTTGTTTAATACATTAACATCCACATTCTTTGTGCTTGAACTTTGTGCTTGAACTTTGTGCTTGAACTGCCACCTTGTTGATACTGGTTATTTCCTCTCCTCTAAAAATTCTTGGGCTACTTCACCTCAACTGCCTCAATTTGGACACCAGAGTCATACAAGTCTTCGAAAGTTTTAATTGTATTCTTAAGAGTCAATCTTTAATGGCAGCACGAGCTCCACCAATTACGATAGATACCTAATCTTTCTTTGTGGGTCAATTCATCATTGTTGCTACTTTGGCCCTCTACCTAGTCAGGTTTTTGGCAAATGGTTCACTAGGCATTTGGCAAGTGTTTTCCAAATCTTTCAGAGTGGTCTCACGCTGAATGTTATGCCTATAGTGATCGACAAATTGGTTAGCTAGCTTGCTCCAATCTTTTTTCACAACCTTTTCCAACCTAATATACCATTCCATAGCCTCACCGTCCATGTAGTATACCAACATTTTCAACATCAACTTTTTGGAGAGCCTAGTGCTCCCCATTAATGTCACATATCTTTTGAGAAAGGACCTCTGGTACCCTTTTGTTGTCAAACTTTGCAAAGGTCGGCATCTTGAACTTTGGTGGGAGACTGCATTCCCCCATTAATTTCAGGTCTTCCAAATCTCTTAGGCTCTCAACTCCCTTTTTCTTCACAAGAGTCTGAACCTTTGCCATATCTTTAGCCAACCTTTTTATGGCCTCCATCTATTCTTAATTCTTAGCTCACTCATATTCTTAGTCATCATCATTTTCCTCGCCATGTCCTCTTCCATCCCTATTTTCTGAACCGTGAGGGTCTCAGCATGCTCATTCGGGTTTTCTGAAGTATTACCCACTAAATTCCTATTGTTTCGAATGATCAATACCATTAATTGGTCCTTTCATTTGTTCATGTTTTCCATATTCTCGTCTATTTTACGAAGCTTTTCTCCTTGATCTGCCATTTCTGCTAAGACTTCTATTCGTTCGAGTTTCCTTCCTCTTTTGGTCCAAGCTCTGTGGCTACAATGCAAGTTATGCATGTATGCATGTATGCAGTGCATGCACAAACAAGATCATAAAAGCAGATGTAGCTAAATAGCCTCTAACCTTATTCCTCCCTTACACGATTGTCTTTTCCCTTAGGTTTTTTGGCCTGATCTGAACATCAACATGGGACGTGGGATCTAATATAGAGCTCTCTCCTAATTCTATTGACATGATCTTTTCAACCATCAAGCTACAAAACCTTTATTGATAACAACCTAATCACTTACATCATTGGTCCAGGCTTTGTGATGTTTGAGTACCCTCTGAATCATACACGAACATTACGTAGCCTTATATCATGGCTTCTTGAGTGGATAAGTGGATGTCAAGAAGTGTTTCATAATTCATGAACTGCATGTGACTCATGTGAATGATGTGTAACTACTTAAATTAGCTATGGTGATAAAGCCATGACATCTAACCTTAGATTGTCATGGGTTTATTATCAAGAAGTTAGGTTCTTGATCATGCATTGTTTACGCTCGATAAACATGTGACTGGTCGGACCTGCCTGAGCAATGAATCCATCATAATTGATCTCAAATTGTCATGGATTATGGTTAATGGATCGGTCTTTTGGTTGCACAAGTTTCTAGACAGAACACGGATAGTCTGTGAATTATGCTTTTTGGTTTTGAAAGGCTCGCATCCATGTTAAGCAAATGTTTTGGTAATCCTAAGGGAAATAAAACTAAGCACTCTATATGGGTTGAGTCAACAGGGTTCCATGATCTAGGCTCTCTTGAGCAAGAGATGCCTCTTTTGGGCCAGTCTCTTTTTATACTGTAGAAGCGATACGTGCTCAGAAGTGGTGACACTAACATGAGTCATCAAGGCTTGGGCAAAACACGGGGACTTCCCACACCAATGCCACGTGCTTGATAAAATCCACGTTGTGCTTAATGTGTGCAAGAGTGTAGTGATCCAAAAGACAACAATTAACAAAAGAAAACCATGAAACTCGACTTTCCCACTCAGAATCAACTTCTCTCTTGTCCCTAATACAGTCACCACTGTGGGTGGGGCTTCCATCTTGCCCTAAGCGATTGCGACCATGGCACTATTCCACAGAACAAGTCACAGAGACAAACTCTGGAGTTCATCGGAGTCGCCACCAGGGTAATAACCGTAGGAAATAGTTGGATGATAATAACTGATCCCTTGCTTTGGGACCCAACTATCCATTATCCCTTCAAAGTCGGGTTTGAAAAGTTAGGTATGGATCTTCGGTCTGCCTGGACAAAGTTTAGCCACTAGGGTCTATCGAGTTTGAGTTTTTAATTGGTTAATCATTATCTATCTTGATCCTAGATTCGTTTTCATGCATACAACTGATTTTATCTTGAGTTATTACATGTGCGATGTGGCAATTCATGAGCATTCATATAAATAAAGAATAAATGAAGAGAATTTCTCAACAATTTAACGTAAATAAGTGTAACAACAAATGGAACGTAATTAATGCAAGAAAATTGACACTTCTATTTCCGCCAAGATCATCGATCTGCCATTTGGAAGATAGATTCGTCAACATGCATTGTGACTCCATCCATCGTCCAATTAACCTCATGCTCATACCATCGTCCTCCACAAATTCGGGTTTCTCACCATCAATTATGAGCCTACCTGTTTCCCATGAGTTCGATAGCACGACCATCTGTTTATTGATTAAACAAAGTCCAATTCATCTTGATAGATCGAGATGAACGATTATTCATGAATTGAATAGCATTTGAAGAAATAATTTAGACAGTCGTTCATGACTTGAACAGTATCCCTCATATGGCGATAAAAAAAAAAGATGAAAGGCAATAAAAAGGCATAGTTAAAAAAAAATGTGTGAATGTAAAATGCAATAATTTAAATCACGAGAACGTAAAAGATAATAAAAATAAAAATTGCAATAAAATAAATAACAGGAATTTAAAGTAAAATGTAGTAAAAGTAAAGATGTGATAAAGTAAAATGCAGTAAAAGTAGATGACAATAAAGTAAATGAGTGCGAAAATTTAAATAAAATAAAAGAAAAGTGCAATAAAGTAAATAAGTGAAAAAATGCGTTCCATTTGTTGTTACACTTATTTACATTAAATTGTTGCTTGGTTGCTCGTGGATGTAGGCTTATTTAAGCTGAATCACGTAAAATTTCTCTGTGCAATTTTTATTTACGTATGTCATATCAGATATAACTGCCTTAGTTTTATCTTTTGTAACTGAGTTTGTGGCTTTAGAATTTACAATTTTAGATTTAGCGAGATAAAGAAGATTCTTGGCATATTATCAAGTTTTTGAATTTTCATAAGTTCTTTTAAGCTTGTTGGCAGTAATAAGTGAATTTGATGCATGGTTTCAAATTTAGTGTGTTAAAAAATTTTTTGGGTATCAAGTTTTTGAACTATTACAAGTTCTTCAAAGTTTGCTGATGTTAATACATAAATTTGACACTTGGTATCAAATTTAATGATTTAAACATCAAACTTCTTTTTTGCTTTTATCAATTTATTGAATTGTCATAAGTTATTTTAAGTTTGTTGGTGCTAAAAAATGAATTTGACACTTGGTTTCAATTGCAATTTGTCTATAATTCTACTATATTATTCTTTGGGCTACTATTCAAAGTTACAAAAATGATTTCCTTTTCACTATTCAAGACACACTGTTAGTGCAGTCGTTGTTGGCAATGGCAAGTAGGAAAAAGAATGAAGGCGATTCGGAGGAGTTTGAATATTATGATAGATAAATTTAGGTTTTTGGCAAAGAAGAAGGATAAACACACTACTAGAGAAGTTGGCTTTTACTGCACCCATTTACAGCAGGAATTTAAAAATGCAGTAAAAAATAAACTCTACGGCGGGTTACCGCGCCCGCAGTAAAGGACTAATACATCTGCGGCGGTTTTTAATGAACCGCAGTAGAAGCTTGTGAAATAACCCCTTCCCTCCTTTCTCTCCAGTCTGATTTCTTTCTCTCCTAATTTCCTAATCCCTAATTTCCTTCTCTCCCATCAACTGAAATCCCTAGCTAATTTCCTTCTCTCCCATCAAATCCTTCTCTCCCATCAAATCCGTAGCTAATTTCCTTTATATTCCTTCTTTCCTATCAAATCCCTTTCACGTTTTCTTGCCCTTTTTTATTCAAATAACTGCTTGCCATTCTTGTTACTTCTGGCGTCAACAGTACAGGGCTCCAAGCAGAAATCAAACATTGGAACGTTTGTTGAACAGGAAGCGTAATCATCAGCTCATTGCATCTGGCCTTCGCCTCCAGTCAATGTAGTACGAAATCTCCACGGCTTTCCGTTTTGAGGAAGAACTTTCTCCTTCAATTGGATTTTGGCGGCTATACTGGTACGCTATTACAAATGCTTTTATGGGATTGACTGGATTAAATTGATTTTTTTTCTATTTGTGTTTGCAAATTTGATATTTAAGCCATGGCTATGGCTTACTAGTCTTCAGTTTGTTCGATAGCTTCTTGAGCTGTAACTAATGCTCGCTCACTCGCTACTGGTGTTTCTGGAGAACTCTCGCACTCAGTGACTAGGTCTCCCTCATCTCCCTTACTACCAATCCAATCATACTTCAATTCTAACTCTGCAAATTCCTCTTCTTGAACCACAAATAATTTCGTTGGTCTTTTTTTTAATTGGTTTTAGTTAATTGGTTCTATTTTCCAAAATTGTGAATCTTGAGCTAATCAGTTCACATTTCTTTGTTTTGTTTTCCAAAATGGTTGTCGTTGTTGATGTTTATACCAAGTGGTGCTAATCATATATGAACTACTAATTCCATAGTTCTAGAACAATATTGAATCTCCGAGTATTGATGTACTTAAGCATGTTTATTTTATTTGATTTTTGTGTATTTGATTTTCATGTATTCTACACGGTTATACAATTATTTGTAATTTGTAGGAGTTGTTTGTTGGAGCTGTCTGTATGATTGGAATTGGAATTGGTTTCAAGAGTGAGTATCCAAATACCTCCTCTATCAACTCATGCTCTGTCTCTGAGTATTGTTGTATCTGGACTGTTGAATTTCCTTAATTGGTAATTATCTTAATCACTCTATTCAGTAATATTATTGAATTAATATCATCATTAGGTAATCAAGCACAGTACAATCAGCCAACATCATGCGGTCACCTGCGTTTTGAGTGGAATAAGTTGTAATCTAACTTAATAATTAATTAAAAGTAATGATAGAGATGACATATGATGGGGTCCCTGAACAGATTATTTCCTGTGGACCACAATTCAAATGAAAAAGAATGACTACATTACAGGAACAAATTTTTATTTGTGGTTATATTATAAAATAAAAGAACTCTCATAATATATATGTTGCATTTCAATAAAGGATGTTAGAAAATTTCAACTTTTTTTTGTAAAATAAAATACGGCATTGTTCATAAAGCAGTTTGTTCCATATCCATTTGCTTGTTCAATATTTTACTTCTTTTTTACTAGAATTGGTCCCACTTAATATCATGATTGCACATAAAGGTATTCCACATCAGGGCTCTAATGTCTTTATGTGCTCCGCAGGTGAGCAACTAATTTTCCATCAAGTTGAGAAGGTGAGTTTCAAATTAATTTTCTAGCAATTAATTTTATGTGATTTAGTTACAAGAATTCTTGTTGGGTTCTGGTGAGTTGGTGTTATAATTCTTGTTCATGTTGATTTAATTCTATTTGTTTTGAACTATTTGGTTCTTTAACATAGAATTTGGTCTAATTCATGCCACTTTCATGTTTGTGATACTCTTATAAAGGACATTGCTTTCTTTGTATTATAGAAAAGTTTCTTGACTTTCCTGAAGTGGTGGATTTTATGTTAGATGTAAGGCCATATTAGTTATCTCTTATTTGGTTGAAGAGAAAATTGTAAGAAAATCAAACAGATGTTAATTTAAAAATTTTTATGTTTCCTTTATTTTACTTATTGACAAAATGGGTAAAATATTTGTACTTGATTAGTTGAGTTGAATATTCTACAAAAAAGAACTGGCTTTGTGTTTCTGCGTCAAAACTTGGTCAATTAGTTGCATTTACGCTACACTAAGGGTAATTATTGTAGAGATTAGGCAAAGCTGTGTTGTGGTTTGCACTTGCAGTCTGCTTTTACTTATTTATGTATTTGTTTTCAATTCTTTAGACGGGTTTGATGAACTGAGAGTTTTGGGTGTTGGGAGCCACACTAAACCTGAAAAGCTTAATTCGTACCCTCCTAGCTTGTGAAGCTACCCAGCATGAACACGCTTTCGGTCAGTCCCACAGAGAGGAGGTTCTTAAAGAATAAGGAAGCGAGACTTTTGACAAGAAGAAGGACTCTCTTGAGTCTCAACCTGTCTCTGGTAACAACGGAGAGAAAAACTAGGGCAAAAAGTGCGTACAGCCCGTCCTACCCTCTTTTCTTGCTGATGCAACAGTAATAGGTGGAGGTCATGCCGCTTGTGAGGTAGCAGCATTAGCAACACACTGTGGTTCTTCTACTCTTCTTATTACTATAATCTAAAACCAGATCCTTTTGGAGAAATGTCTTGTATCCTGCGAGGTTTCAAAAGGTATTTTGGTGAAAGAAATAGATGCTTTAGATGGCTAATAAGGTTATAGATAAGTCTGGTTGCTTACTTGTCAAGGAGATATCAGTCGGGGACTAAATCAACAAAGCAAGGTACCTGGCATGTGCCCTGGGACTGCTTTGTCCTAAAATCCGCTGAGGAAAATTTAAAAGTTGGGTACATGGTTCCCAAGGGAGAGATTGGGCATGGGAAGCACCTAACTTTCTTTGTGGGTCACGAGAATGGTCATCCAGCAGAGCGTTTGGAGGTAAATACGTAGGTGGCTATCAGCCAGTTGGCATGTCCCTAGTTCACCGAGGGGGATTCCTTTAGTTAGTGGGAGGCAAGGGCATCCCGGGATAGAGTAGCTCGCGCCGATAGATTGAGGGAGACTATTCAACTATAGCTGTTCACGTTGTTCTATTCCCTAAGTCCTAAGGGATGAGTTTCAGGGAGGTTCCGCCAGATAGCTTTACAAGTTGGGAGTTGTCAATGACGAATTCCAATTTAGTAGCTATCAGTTCAGAGTAGATCTGTCCAGAGGTCGATTCATCTACATAAAAGCTTCAATTTCACAAGGTTCACGATAGGATTTTTTACCTTTTAGGTGGTTGACCTAAGCCTTGAGCTTCACTAGGGGGAGGCCTCCAACGCGAACACAGCCTTTTTTGAACGTACTTGTCTGTCGTCCATATATGGCTACCAAGCATGCTCGAATCATACAATTCTTTGTGTTTTCAGGGGGACGGGTCGAAGCGATCAAATATCTAGCCTGACATTGTCCAAAAGAAGAGTCCGTGCACACACACACATATTTATATTTTCTATTATTATTTGCTTGGTAGAATGTTCTCTATTATGTATTAGGCATGCATTAAAATAATATGTATTACAGATAGAAGCTAATACTGCAACAACTGCTGGCCTAGATACATTTTTATTTTTTAGTTTTAAAAGAATTACTATTTTATTAAGAGGCAAACATACTTGGTAGTAAACATATGACTTCTGATCAATTTGTATACTTATTCTTTTTCTAATTCTTATTATCAAATTACTTGTGGCTGTCCCACGATCTAGTGTACTTGGGGATAAAAATTTGAAGGAAGAATCTCGCTTTGATCCTTCGAGGGTCAAGTATGGTTATCATCTCCATATATGTGTAATTTTGGTCACTTTTATGTCTTTTTATGCATCTAAGAAGAGGAAAACCCTTTCTTATGCCAATAGTTTCTTTATTTATTCAGAATTGAAGGTGGAACCTCTGGCCGCTTGATTTCTAGTCTGATTGTAGGTGAGCCTTAATTTGTTTTTGACTAGCTGGTTATGGTATTCAAATAAATTTGTCGATGGCACCCTTAGATTTTCTGCCTTGTTTTGCCAAACTTCAGAGGTAGAATCTGGGGTCTGTTCTAGTTGCACAGTTTGGCAGAAAAAAAATTCTGTTAAGAAGGCATCCAACATAACCCAAGTTAAAGATGGCCCTATTGTCATTAAATCTATGGATTGTGATTAGTGCTCACCATATATTCTTTTCTGTTGCTATTGTTTTTCATGTTGTAATAATGTTTGTCAACTACATATCCTGGTTCTATTACTAAATTGAATATCAAATTTCACCTCTCTCTCTGCCACTCTTAGTACTTGTATCATTGTGTCTAGATGATGGTGATGATATTAGTTCCAAGAATGCCTTTGCCATGATGAAGTAGTGGTAGTCTATTAGTCTTGTTTAAATTCAAAGCTGTCCGTTGGAACCTAACATGCCTGTAGGTTAGCTTATTTGGTACAAAATGTGACTTGGTAGGGTTGCCATAATGTAATTAGTTCTTGGAAAAATTTGGTTTACATGGTTAAAATATCTTTAATGTTCTGGCAGAACCACAAACAAAGAGGAGTTTTAAGGGGAAAAAACCTGTCTCCTTGTTGAATGATGGTCCATCTTTAGTTGAGTTGAGTGGTTATAACCCAAAGAGACAGGAGTTTGATCTTGAGTATGACAATGATGCAGAGCAACTACTGGCTGAGATGGAATTTAAAGATACTGACCCTGAGGATGAGAGGGAGCTTAAGCTGTGGGTGCTGGGTATCTATTCAAAGAGGTATGCAGTATACTTTGAGTTTCTTGTGTGATTAGAGTGTACACTTAGATTATTACAAAGTTCTTGTTAATTTTTTTTCTTTTTTTTTGTGGTTTTTGTTTTCATTTTTTAATATGGGATCTGGAAGTAATAGCCCATATTAGGGTGATGATAGATCTAGACAAAGAAAGGAGAAATGATGTCCCGAATCTCTTTCTTCCCGTTTTGGTGTAATATTCATGATTATCTGCATTATTATTGATAGTTTATTGGCTAGTATTTCTAATAACCAAAGGTCTTTATCAAGACTATGGAAAGCTATACTTGATGTTTATGAGTTCGTAAGACTTTGGTGTATTTGTTATATAAGAGTTATAACTTTTGATAGATAATGAAAATGAAATGTTCTAATGCCTATCTCTATTCTCTTGTGCATTTATTATGGTTGAAACATGCTTGATGAGAGGAAACGTAGAAAGGATTTTATACTTGAAAGAAATTTACTGTATCCGAATCCTTTTGAGAAGGACTTGTCTCCTGAGGAGAGGGCAATATGCAGGCATTACAATGTATTTATGCGTTTTCATTCCAAGGAAGAGCATGAGGAGTTGCTTCAAACAGTTATTGGGGAGCACTGAACTCTGAAAAGAATTCAAGAACTTAGGGTATGATTTGCGCCTTGCTTGAAATAGAATATTATATCTTTGTTTTATTTAACAGTTAGAATCTAATTTTCATGCAATGGTCCCTGTTATCCTGAACACTGATTTATGAGACTTTGTTCCTTTCCACTCACTCATTGTATTCACTGTTCCAATATAAGTCAACCAAGATCCAAATTAATTATGCAGGAAGCCCGAGCTGCTGGATGTCGAACATCTGCCGAGGCAGATAGATACCTTGAGCTGAAGAGGAAACGGGAAGCTGAAGAAGCTTCTTGTAGGGCAAAAGAAAGTGCTCAAGTTGGTCCAAGCGGTCAAGGCGCTGCAAATGTATTCATGGCTTCAGAGTCTATTGACAAAATTGATTATGCAGTATCTCACATATGTTAGTGGCTGAGCTGCTGGTAATGATAGAATTGTAGAGCAACAAGTTCTTAAGGTAAGCATTAGCTTGAGTCATCTGAACTATCAAATGTCTCCTTGTGCTACTTTTTAACCAATGTGCTTTTTTCCGTCAACTTGTATTCATGATAATGGAGATAGGCCTTGCTGAGCCAATCATGTCAATCAAATTTAGCAGCAAGAAATACATTGTTTAGACTACTGTTATCTTGTTTGAGTGGATTTGATTCTTGAATTGAAACTCAGTGGATGGCTGATCCTCTTCGCTGGCTAAGCTGATATCTTCTTTGGACATTTTTTATTTTCTATTTTTGCTATTGACATGTTGATCATTTGACTTTCTACCTCTTCCAGTCAAATGCAGGGTAAGTGTGATTTCAGTGTATGATTAGGATGATAAAAATTATCAGTGGCATGAATAAAGATTAAATTGTTTTAAGTGGCAAGAAAAGACGTAAACAGACAAACATATTAAATTGGTAGCTAATCATAATTTAGAAACAGTTTTCTGGGATTATCCTTTGTTTCTTGCTTTGCCTTACTGCTTCGATTTGGATTAGGAATATGGCTGATTGAGTCAAAAAATCCTTGAGTTTAACTGGACAAAGCCAGAGTTCTCTGCAAGCTATTTCATCTCCTGACCATGTATCAATTTGCATTTTAATGCCAAAATATCACATTCTTTTTTCCTATTACAATCTTTGTTCCTGTTTTAACTATATGCTCCTACTGTATATTTAAGACAAAGCTAGAGTTCTCTGCAAGCTGTTTCATCTCCTGATTACAATCATTGGTTGAGGAGGAAAATATGGAAAGAGTATCAGCTGGAGATGGCCTGTGCAGTGCCTGTGAAATGATGGTTATTTGGGTTCAGAATAAGCTAAAACATAATGAAACCAAGGATAAAGTTCTCAGCTTTGTGAATGAGGTGACTTTTTCCAAACTTCAGTTCTTTTTCATAAACTTGTAATCTTAACCGTTATATAAAAAGGTAACATTGACTTTGCAACAACAAATAAGGAGGACAATTAGATATATATATATATATATGAAGTTATTTATCATTTCTATGTAAATAAATCAATGTAAGGCATATAGCTTTGACTTGTATGTTTATAATAAATTTATGAGTAGTTAAGTACTAATTTTTGCTTTTATTTGTGCAGCTTTTTCTGACATGAAGACTTAATTAGAATAAGAGTTGTAGACTTAATTTAGATTTCTACACTTATTGGAAACAAACTTAGTAGAACTCTTTTTCTTTCATGTTTGCGAATGTATGCGAATACATTCTTATGTTGTACTTTTATGTGTTATACCAATATCAATTTATTTGTTATTTGTATGCAAATATATTCTTATGGATGCAATGAATTGCTTGAAAATGAAAACAGGTTCCAAAAAGTTTTGGTTATAGATGCATTGAATTGCTTGAAAACGAAAGCAAGTTCCAAAAAATTTTTGTTAAAAAAGATTTTGCAGTTTTTACGTCGGGCCACGTAACCACTGTAAATAAAAACCCACAACAACCTTTTATGGCAGGCTGACAAATCGCCGTAAATAAGTTAGACCACACCACAACAACCTTTTACGGTGGGCTGACAAACCGCCGTAAATAAATTAGATATACCACAACCATTTACGACGAGCGATGGGACCGCGGTTAAAGACCTTTTACGATGGGCCAAAACCGCGGTAAAAAGTCGAACTGCTTTTTACGGTGCCACTTTATACTGCGGGCTAAAACCACCGTTGGACCGCTGTAAAAGACCTTTTACCGCAGTTTTGGCCCGCCGTAAAAGGTCTATTTTCTTGGAGTGATATGAAATATATTTGAGTTGTCATTTGCATATTTTATTTTTCTTATCACGTTAAATAGTGGTTAGATCAAAGATTTTATCTAGAATAATATTATATCTATAATTATTTTTATAACTAACTCCTTACAATCTAGTTGACTAATTTTTACTAGATAAGTAAAAAAATAAAAATAAATAACAAAAATTAAATTATATAATAATTATCTATCCAATAAAATTTTGTTAACTCAAATTATAGAAGTTGATTGTAAATTTAGGTTGTAGATATAAAAGTATACTTTATCTAAATATATATAAACTTTAATTCAACCGTGTCTTCCACATTTTACTAGCTATATAGGCTGTAGGTTAACTTGATACTCCTCTTTACACCATTAAATTGATGTTGTTTTTTTTTTTTTTTTAAATATGAATTTAACGACTGAGATTAGCCAATGCACTGATGCAACGGCTATACTTAGAGCCACGACCAATGATTAAATATGTTACCTTGTTAGAGTTCAATGGGAATCCAACCATTTTCAAATTTTACATTTTTGAATAGGTGTTGAACATTATGGGCACATTTGATGCGTCATGTAGCATTACATAGGAAAACATAAATTTAATTGGATTGGATTGGATTTGATAGCTATAGGATAAGATTGGATAAAACGTAATACTATACTGTGTTAATTTGGTACAACATTGTATGAGATAAAAAGTAAAAGAGAATTATAATATAATACATTTAATTTAAATATGAAATAAATTTAAATACTAATTAAAATTATTTTTAAATAAAAATAAAAATATTAAATTATTAGTATTTTTAAACAATTAATGTTTATTTAAATATTTTACAAATTATTTATTAATTGTATAAATATTTAACTATTTAATTATTTAATTTTCAAGTATTTATTAGCGAAAATTGAGACAAAAATAAGTTTATTGGTGTTAATAAGTTTAGATAAATCTTAAAGGGGTGTTCAAAATAATCCGACCTAATCCAACCAGATCGAGTTTGATCGGGTTGGTCAAGTCATAATCGCGTATCATTTAAAAATAATCCGAAATCGAGTTAAGATAGTCGGGTTTTGAAGGGATCATGTTATGAACGGATCTTCTGTTGTAACCCACCAAAACCCGACCCAAATAATAATTCTAAAAAATTATAAAAGTGTTCACACGTCTCTATTTAATTAGCTTGTTGTATACTAATACAATAGACCCTATAACACCTTATAACCAATATATACTAACTTTTCTCTCTCTTTTTTTTTAATCTAACCTAGCCGCCTCCTTTAATCTTGTTCTTCCTCTCCCTTCTTTTCTTCTTCTTCCTCCTCTCCCTTCTTTTCTTTATTTCTTCCTCTTCTCCCTTCTTCACGCACAATTTCTTCTCTTTTATTCTGCACAAAAAAAATCGAAAAAGAAATCATTGTTGTAAGAAGTTTGGTTTCAACAATCATGGTGGCAATGGGGAGTTTGGTTTCAGCAATATAGTGCCGCTGCCATTGCCATTGTTGTTGTCACATACAATGGTGGACATTAAAGAAGTATTGGTCAGGTGTTGTTGGATGTTGATAACAGGTTGTTTGTTCCTTTGCAATCGGTAGAGTTTTGAATTGCAATGACGGTTGTGTTTGCTATTTTTTTTCTTTTTAAGATTTAGATGGTGTTTGTTTTCTTCCACTTATCACTTAACACTTAAAGTGTTTAGATTTCAATCTTAAAATTTTTGTTTGTTTTTCCATTAAGCACTTTTTTTAAGTGATAAATCACTTAATTGGAAAAGTGAAAATTTATCACTTTTTCTAATCACTATTGTCTAAATGAGGTGTTAAAAATTTTATTCCATAAATATCCCTACATATTGAAATAATATAAATTTTGTCAAATGTTCTAATCATTATTGTCCAAATGAAGTGTTAAAAATTTTATTTCATAAATATCCCTACATATTAAAATAATATAAATTTTATTAAATTTTTATTTATAAATATTATTTTAATTTATTAAAAGGTACAATTTTTGGTATATTTGTGATTGTTTTAGTATTTATTATCAAATTGTTATATTATTTATTACTATATTTGTAATTACCATATTAAAATATAATAAATATTTTTTATAATCGGTAAACTTTCATTTATTTCTATTAATATTTTAAATTAATTAGCTAATAATATGTTGAGTAATAACTATTAAAAAATTTGATATCATTATAAATAGCAAGTTTTAAAATAGACAATATATTTAATAGAATTTTATTTCATATTATAGGGACTGTTTTATTGAAACTTCAAAAGTTATTAATTAGATTGCTAAGGACATTTTATTTTATTTAATAGTAAAAATTTAAAGTAAAAAATTTAATATTCAATATTGTCAGTTAAAAGATCATATTAGCTTTTATTTTTTCTTTTTAAGTTTATGAAATAGAAAACACTTTAATTAATAGAATTAATATTTTATTATTCAAAATATGGTCCTCAAAATATAATGAATAAAATACTACTCTTATAATTTTTTTATACAAATTGATATGGCTTAAACTTGATCTAATTGGAGGAATGAATTTTAAAAATTTATAATATTAATGATATAGTAATTATACAATAATATCATATGAATTTATATAATATAATATTAGCTATTTAAATAAAAAAGATTTTTTATTTAATTTTAGTTAATAATTATTTTTTAAAGGTTGTAAGAAATATAATATTAATATTTTAAATGAAAAAGAATTTTGATTTAATTTTATTAACTATTTAATTTTTAAAAGATTGTATAAATATAAATATAAACATTTTATATTTTAACAAGGGTAAAAAAAGTCACATTAAATATAAAATATTCTCTTACCACTTTTTTTAAGTGGCATCTAAAAAAGCAAACAAACATCCTATTAAGTGGTGTAAATTAAGTTCTAAAAAGTGTTTAGATCTAAAAAGTGTTAAGTGATTGAAACAAACACCACCTTAGTTTTTTGAAAGTTTGAATGTGCATATTAATTGGAGTGTATTTGTATATGTTTAACGTTAGATATTGGATTTGAATAATTCACGCAAAAACGTGTTCTTCTATTACTCTTATTTTTTATTTTTTTGAAACTTTAACTTTGTACTTATATGGGATCTTTAATGTCATAGTTGGAATGATCATTAATAAGAATAATTTGTGAAGTATATTGCATAAAACAGTTTGAAAAGTTTAACATTTTCTATTTAGTGGTTGATTATAAGAAAAACCCGATAACCCAAAAAAATTGACCAATCCGATGAGACGGATTGTAAATCGGATTAATCTTTAAGAAAACCCAATCTCGATAGAAATTTCATAATCTGATGAGTTTTTGGGTTGAGTCGGATTTGTTGAAACCCAGCCTGACATGCGAATACCCATAAAATCTTGTACAAATAGTAGTATTATAGTGTCCACTACAATAACATTACAGTGTCTGCTTTATGCTTTTCAATCTTAGCTCAAAAACCGTCCAAACACAAAATATTATGCTACGTAATACCATACGATGCATCAAGTCTTGATAGGAGCTCTTAGGCAAAAGCTCCTGCAGTACAAATAACATTTAATGAAATTCCTAGCGCTAAAATTTACGTAGGGACAATCCGTGGTTTTGTTTGGCAAATACAAGTGGGCTTTTTCTATTTTTTATTTTTCTACGTCTAACAGTAACGAATAAGCGAGTGGATGACATCCTTTTTATAGTGACATTTCAAGTGGCAGCGGCACATGCCATGAAAAGTTAAGATTGGACCTTAGCTGACTGCAACCTAATCAATTGCTTGCTTTTCATTTCGTGGCTTTCTAACATATCCACGCAGTCGGTTCTCATTTTTGCACCAGATACACGTTAACTTACAGCTAGCTTACCCAAGAATATCAAAAAATATAAGATGATTCATTCATCGATGTACGCGAAACTGTATCTGCTTGCATGGTAGGCGGTTTAGCCCACAGTTTTAGTATACACCAAACAAACATCTACTTTTTGCTGACATTATCCGAGCAGCAAATGTTCAATGCTCCGTCTTCTGTTGCAGAAATTTTTATAGTCCCAAAGATTTTGTATACAAAGTCTATGTCTCTGTATGCATAACATAGCGTTGTATTATCGTAAGAAAAGAAGTGGCAGTGCATTGTATTATTTATTGATTTAATCTTGTAAATTATCTATGTTAAGATTTGGGAAATTAATAATTAGATTTTCTATCAGGTCTCTCAAATCTACATAAATAATTTACGAGTAATGCTACTCTTACAAACTACTTATACAAACTCACCCATACAAACTGACGTGGCATAATATGATTTGACAAATAAATGCAGTAATTTGATAAATATATATTAATTATAAATGACATTAATTAAGATGGATGATGTGGCGATCACATAGGGATGCCACATCAGTTTGTACGTGTGAGTTTGTATAAATAGTTTGTATGAGTAGCATTACTCATAATTTACATAATATATATACTATTTTTAGTATTTACCCTAAATTTTTATTTCATATTCCATCTCAAAAAATATGATAATTGAAGTATTATTTATTATATGAATTATGACATGATATTGTCATTTATTACATCGTCAATACATCCACTTATCAATTATTAATTAAATACACATCATTTATGATATTTACAATTTAAAATGAATATTATTATTCTATTTATTTAAATACATCTATAGATTTAATAATTATCAATTTTTTTTTGTTAAAAAGAATAGTAGAATCTAATGTGATTCCACGCTAATGCACCAAACTCAAAAAAAAAAAACGACAATAAAATATTGCGCCAATTAAACATTTAACATAACATCATAACCTAATACTTCATATTCTGTGGTTGAGTATAACATAATATAATATATAGTACGGTAACATGTGAAATATGCCTTCAATAACTACAAATACTAAGTAAGCATAACAATTATAGTTTCACTTAAGGAGGTAGACAAGGTAGTTCATGAAATATTAAGAAGAATAGACTAGATTATGCATAAATCCTTGAATAAGGTTAAAGATTATAACTCCACCAAAGTTGTTGAAAATTATTTCTTTTGCATTAGCTCACAGCCCTGGTGTGCTGACGTGATGAAGCCTAGCATCATCTCGCTTTTTCCCCCAATCATGAAGCCTCAAGTGTAACTCGGCTGCAGCAATCAAGAAATGGACGGCCTGGATTGGAGTCAAAATGTCAACAACAGCTTTAAGAGTTGTCAGCCGTAGATCATCAGCCTTCTGAAAGATTTCCCCCAAGGCCTCCTCCTTAGTATCCAAGGCGAGCTCAACTTTGTCCTCTTCAATTCCAGCAACGTTAACGTTCTGACTCGTCTCTCCTCCACTCATTGACTCAGTGACCACGTGTGACAACTCGACCATGGAGGAGTCAGCAACCGTCTCCTGAAGTTTTGCCATCTTCTCAGTGATGTCCTTCTCCTCTCGAATAGTCATCCTTTGTAGCTCATCCACTCTTCTGAGTTGGGTGGGAGAGAGATCACCCAAGTCTCCTGTACCAAATCCGCGAATGAGTTCTTGGAGCTTGGCTTCGAGTTGCAACCCAGATTTGGAGTAGAGCAAGTGAAAGGCCATGGATGGTCTCCACCCACCAATCCAGAGACAAGCATCCTCGAGAGAGCTCAACCATGAAGGAGACAGCATGGCCAACACGTCTTGCTTAACCCACCTTGACTTGGCACGGTAGTAATGCTTGTAATGCTCCACCACTCGGTTGATGAGTGGGACTAAGACTGCCTCATCTGAGACTGTTGGAGTATTGGCTCTTTAGCCAATGCTATAAGCAATGTGAGGGATCCCACATTGCTCAAATAGAAATACTTGGGACTCCTTTGGGCTTATAAAAGAAGCCAAGTAGGAGAGTTATGAGGGTACCAAGAGAAATATCCTCCACCCCCTAAAGTTGTAAGGTCTCACATATAAGACCTCATAGTTTAAGGGCCTTTCCGTAAGGACCTTAAAGTTTGTAATATTTGTTTTTCCCCTTTTGATTTTGGGTATTTGTAGTATTGCCCAATTGTTTGGGTAATTACGTTTGGCCCAACTATTTGGGTAATTACAGTTTGGCCCAATAGTTGTGGTATTTGTATTGTGACCCAAAAGTTTGTAATTCTCTTTGAAGATAGTGGAAAGTTTATTCAGCGGCGCTCGAGGACGTAGGTACTAATACCGAACCTCGTTAAATCCTGGTGTGTTTTCTATTTCTGCATTGTGGTTGATTGGTTGCCTCTTTAGTTGCTATTATATTCAATTATCTGGCATAGTTGTGTTGTGCATTTTGGGTTATTCTGTTGGTTATCGCTTCCGCTTGTGCATAACAATTGGTATCAGAGCCAACCCAAGACAACAATGTGTGGACTCGTTTGGTTCAGACAAGGATGGTGTTGATGCCCACCGGGGCCTTGTCATTGTGGAGGATTATCGTTGGTGGTTCAGACAAGGATGGCGCCTACCACCGCCGGGGCCTTGTCTGAGGAGGGGGATTGTTGCAGTGGAGTCCCCATTTGGATAATCCTCATTTGGGAGTCCCACATTGATTGGTTAAGGGAAGGTCATGGGGCTTATATATGGGAGGAGTTCCTCCACCTAATAGACTAGTCTTTTGGGCTGGATACTTGCTCCATATATGGTGGCCCATTTGTTGTAAAATTATTGTTGTGCGCAAGCGGAAGCGATCCGTAACAAGTGGTATCAGAGCCGAAGGTTTTGGGTAGTTAGTGGCTATTTCATTGAAGCACTTACTACTGTTCTGGGCTGTTGATTTTGGATTGCTAGTTATTGAATATAATAGTTTGTTTGGAGCTTGGTTATTGGTGATTTGTGTATCGAGCTTGTTTGTGAGAGGTAGTAATGGCTTCATCATCTACTGTATCTGAGAAGACAGTGACTGTGACAAATGCAAAAATAGATGTTGAAAAATTTGATGGCCGAAATAATTTCGGCTTATGGCAGAGTGAGGTGTTGGATGGGTTGTATCAGCAGGATTTGGATATTGTTCTGGAAGAAACAAAACCAGAAGATATCAGTGCAAGAGATTGGGACAGGCTGAATATAAAAGCTTGTGGGTTGATTCGCTCTTGTTTGTGTAGAGAACAAAAGTATCCGTTCACTAAGGAGACATCTGCAAACAAATTGTGGAAGGCGCTGGAAAACAAATATATGAAGAAAAGCAATGAGAATCGGCTGTATCTATTGAAGAGATTGTTCCGTCTCCAGTTGAAACCAGGTACGAGCATCAGTTCTCATATTGATGAGTTTAATAAGTTAATTGCTGATTTGTTAAACTTAGATGAAACATTCAAAGATGAGATTAAGGCTATGCTATTGATTGGCTCACTTCCGGATGAATTAGATCATTTATGCATTACTCTTATCCATGGGAAAGATAAACTGTCTTTTGAAGAAGTTTGTTCTGCTTTGTTGAATTATGAAATTCGTAAGAAAGATCAAAGGGAACATAGGGATGAGTCAGTAGATGCATTGACAGTGAGAGGGCGTAGTCATAGTAGGAAACCAGGAAAAAGGGGAAAATCTTTGTCGAGGGGTAGATTAGGAAAAGATGAGTGTGCCTTTTGTCGTGAGAAAGGGCATTGGAAGAAAGATTGTCCTAAGTTGAAAAAGAAAGATAAGGGCAAGGCTGTTTCTGATGCATGTGTTGTTGAGCGTGAGGATGATAGTGATTCAGATATTTGTCTAGTTGGTCATCCATCCACTTCTGTTCTGATGAGTGGATTATGGATTCGGGTTGTACTTATCATATGTGTCCACATCGGGATTGGTTCTTTCAGTTTGAACAGCTTGATTGTGGAGTTGTGTATATGGGCAATGATGATATTTGCCATACTGCTGGGATAGGTTCGATCCGATTGAGGAATCATGATGGACTGACTAGAGTTCTGACAGATGTTCGGTATGTACCGAAGTTGAAGAAGAATCTCATCTCTTTGGGAGCCTTAGAATCTAAAGGCTGTGGTATATCTATTCGAGATGGTATTCTGAGGGTCACTTCAGGCGCTCTTGTGGTATTGAAAGGCACTAGGAGGAACAACTTGTATTACTATAATGGTAATACGGTTATTGGATCAGCTGCTATGGTTTCTGATAATGATACAGATTCAGAGATCACGAGACTGTGGCATATGCGTTTGGGACATGCAGGTGAGAAAGCCTTATTCAGTTTGGTGAAACGAGGCTTATTGAAAGGTGCAAAGACCTGCAAGCTGGATTTTTGTGAGCATTGTGTTCTGGGAAAGCAGAAGAGAGTAAAATTTGGCACCGCTATTCATAATACCAAGGGTATTCTTGATTATGTTCACTCAGATGTGTGGGGACCTACTAAAACCGCATCTATGGGAGGTAGGCACTACTTTGTTACTTTTGTTGATGACTTTTCCAGAAGAACTTGGGTGTATTGTTTGAAATCAAAAGATGATGTACTTCGTGTTTTCCTTAAATGGAAAAAGATGATTGAGACACAGACTGGTAAGAAGATCAAGCATCTCAGAACAGATAATGGTGGTGAGTATTGCAGTGATCAGTTTTTGAAATTGTGTCAAGATGAAGGTATTGTACGTCATTTTACTGTTAGAGGTACACCACAGCAGAATGGGGTGGCAGAACGCATGAACCGGACATTGCTGGAGAAAGTTCGGTGTATGTTGTCCAATGCTGGGTTGGGCAAAGAGTTTTGGGCTGAGGCTATGACTTATGCGTGTCATCTCATTAATCGTCTACCATCAGCTGCTATTGGTGATAGAACTCCATTGGAGGTATGGTCTGGACAACCTGTTTCTGATTATGATTCTTTACATGTTTTTGGTTCCACTGCATATTATCATGTGAAAGAATCTAAGCTGGATCCTAGAGCCAAGAAAGCGATTTTCTTGGGATTTGCTTCGGGAGTGAAAGGATATCGTCTATGGTGTCCTAGTTCGAGGAAGATTGTATCCAGTCGAGATGTGACATTTGATGAGTCTTCAATGTTGAAGAAATCAGAAAACCAGACAAAGGTGAATGGTACTCCACAGCAGGTGGAGCATACTCAGCAGCAGGTGGAGTTTGAAACGACGACATTGAACCCAGTTAGATCTGTTGAGACAGATGATGGTACTCCTGTGACAGAGGGAGATTTGGGAGATGATGGTGAGGGTTCTACTCAGGAACCTCAACAGCAACAAGAATCTATTGCAATTGATAGGCCAAGACGTGAGATTCGCAGACCTGCTCGATTTGCTGATATGGTGGCCTATGCACTTCCAATTGTAGATGCTGATGTTCCTTCCACTTATAGAGAGGCAGTCAGATGTTCTGAAGTTGATCAGTGGAAGACAGCTATGAGGGAAGAGATGCAGTCTCTTCAGAAGAATGAAACTTGGGAGCTAGCTCAACTACCGAAGGGTAAAAAGGCAATTGGGTGCAAATGGGTATATGCAAAGAAAGATGGATTTCCTGACAAGAATGACGTCCGCTACAAGGCAAGGTTGGTGGCTAAAGGCTACGCTCAGAGGGAAGGAATTGACTACAATGAGGTATTTTCTCCAGTTGTGAAACATTCTTCTATTAGAATTTTGTTGGCCTTGGTAGCTCAGATGAATATGGAACTAGTTCAATTGGATGTAAAAACTGCATTTTTACATGGTGACTTGGAAGAGGAAATCTATATGACTCAGCCAGAGGGATTCAGAGTTGCTGGTAAGGAAAACTTGGTTTGTAAACTGAAAAGATCGCTTTATGGTTTGAAGCAATCTCCCAGACAGTGGTATAAGCGATTTGATCGGTTTATGATAGGTCAGAGGTACACAAGAAGCAAATTTGATAATTGTGTGTATTTTCGGAGGCTACGTGATGGTTCTTTCATTTATCTACTCTTGTATGTTGATGATATGTTGATAGCTTCGAGAATGTCGAAGAAATTGCAAAGTTGAAGACTCAGTTGAATCGAGAGTTTGAGATGAAAGATTTGGTGAAGCTAAGAAGATTCTTGGCATGGAGATTAGCAGAGATAGAGGGAGAAGCAAGATTTGTTTGACTCAGAAGCAGTATCTGAAGAAGGTATTACAGCAGTTTGGCATTACAGAGCAGTCAAAACCTGTAAGTACCCACTTGCTCCTCATATGAAGCTCAGTGCATCTTTATCTCCTAGTACAGATGAGGAACGAGAGTATATGTCTCGAGTTCCGTATGCTAATGCAGTTGGTAGCCTGATGTATGCCATGGTATGTACGAGACCCGATATTTCACATGCAGTTGGAGTTGTGAGCAGGTATATGCATGATCCTGGTAAAGGACATTGGCAAGCAGTGAAATGGATTCTACGGTATTTGTTGAGAACCGTAGATGTTGGCTTAGTGTTTGAGAGAGATGATACATGTGGTCAGTATGCTATTGGTTATGTTGATTCAGATTATGCTGGTGATTTGGATAAACGTCGGTCGACAACCGGTTATGTGTTTACTCTTACAAGAGCACCAGTGAGTTGGAAGTCTACTTTACAGTCTACAGTAGCTTTGTCTACTACAGAGGCAGAGTATATGGCTATGACAGAGGCTGTGAAGGAAGCTATTTGGTTACAGGGATTGCTGGATGAATTGGGACTTGGGCAGAAGAAGATCACTCTTTATTCTGACAGTCAGAGTGCTATCCACTTAGCGAAGAATCCAGTGTTCCATGTTCGTACGAAGCATATTGATGTTCGGTATCATTTTGTGCGGGAGATCATTGATGAAGGGAGAATCTTACTTCAGAAGATTGGGACTGCCGAGAATCCCGCAGATATGTTGACTAAGGTTGTGACAGCGATCAAGTTCAGTCATTGTTTGGACTTGATCAACATTGTGCCTGTTTGACCGCGCCATTGGGCGCATTTGGAGGCGTTGCTGCTGTGATAGAGAATATGGGAAAAAGAAGAGTATTGTGGTGGATTGGCTAAATCGCCAAGGTGGAGAATTGTTGGAGTATTGGCTCTTTAGCCAATGCTATAAGCAATGTGAGGGATCCCACATTGCTCAAATAGAAATACTTGGGACTCCTTTGGGCTTATAAAAGAAGCCAAGTAGGAGAGTTATGAGGGTACCAAGAGAAATATCCTCCACCCCCTAAAGTTGTAAGGTCTCACATATAAGACCTCATAGTTTAAGGGCCTTTCCGTAAGGACCTTAAAGTTTGTAATATTTGTTTTTCCCCTTTTGATTTTGGGTATTTGTAGTATTGCCCAATTGTTTGGGTAATTACGTTTGGCCCAACTATTTGGGTAATTGCAGTTTGGCCCAATAGTTGTGGTATTTGTATTGTGACCCAAAAGTTTGTAATTCTCTTTGAAGATAGTGGAAAGTTTATTCAGCGGCGCTCGAGGACGTAGGTACTAATACCGAACCTCGTTAAATCCTGGTGTGTTTTCTATTTCTGCATTGTGGTTGATTGGTTGCCTCTTTAGTTGCTATTATATTCAATTATCTGGCATAGTTGTGTTGTGCATTTTGGGTTATTCTGTTGGTTATCGCTTCCGCTTGTGCATAACAGAGACGTCCTGAGATTGAGGTTGAGATGAACTAGCGTTCTGGTGGTCTTGTTTGGAAGCAGAAATGAGATCCTGGAGATGTTTGTTTTGCTCCACAAGCCAGCACTCGAAGAATTTGTGGAAGGATTCACGATCATGGTTTTCATTTCTCATAGCTGAAAGGTAAGTGGCACTGCTTGGAAGTAGAGACATCAATATTGCCAAATCAAGCTGGCGCTTTCGCAATTTACAATGAGCTTTTATACAGAGGCCAGAGCAGCCTAGCTAGCTAAGTCGGTCTAAGTAATCAAGTTTTATATATAGTCTATGCGCCTTAGTTCAGTGAACCTGGAATTATGATTCGCTGCCAAACAGAGGCGGATGTATTGGTGGGCTGGCCCGGGTTGCAGCCCGGGGTGAAATTTAAAACGAAAAAAAAAATTAAACTATCATAACGGCCCCTACAATTTTAATTTATTTGAAAACACCCTTATATTATTGTAATGAATACTTAATTTTAAGCATTTTAAAAGCAACTCTACCAATTTCTCTTCCTTTTTTTTTTTTTCTCTTCTTCACGGGACCACCAGTCCACCGCCATCCCAACCTGCCATAAACTTCACTCTTACGCATTTTTTTAATCTTTTCTTCACCAATCTCTCACTCTTCTTTTTGGAATTCAATATTTTCATTTTTGGCTTCTACCTAAAGTTAACAACCTACGCTAGTCAAGGTCACTATTTATTTTATGTAATTATTTTAAGATTTAGATTTTATTTTAGAGATATAATTTATGAGTTTTGAGACTTAATTTTAGCTTTAGCATCTTAGTTAATTGATTGTGATTAATTAATTGTTATTTAGTACATTATGTAAGATTTTAATTTCTTTTTTAATTTTCAAGTTTTGATTTGAGGTGGGGTTTTATTGTGTAGATTTAGTATGTAAATTAAATCTTATAGATATTGTTGGATTGAAAGGCAAGGAAATATATGTACAGAGAGAAACGTTGTAGAGATTTTAAGAATTAATATTATTGTGTAGATTTTGTAAGTTTATATAAATAGTTAATAAATGTAATATTATTCAACTTTTAATCAAGTTTCTTTAGAAAAAGAAATTAAAGTGAAGATAATGGTATCTAGATATATTCATTGATTATTTATATATGTCATGATATTGAATGATTCAAAACTAACATGGGAAGAGAACTTAATTTCATGACTATTAATACTGTAGATAATTTCTTTATTCTTGTGATCATTGTTATTATTGAAATCCACGACCCATCCTCACAAATTAATATTTTAAATTTTCATTGAATGCATAATTTCTAATTTGTTTACCAAATATTGAAAACAATGATCAAATCTTGAAATCTAAAAAAAGTAGAATAATTTGAATAAAATTTAAAAAATCACCAAATTAGTTAATATAATCTTAAAAGTAACATAGTTTTAAGTTATATTATATATATACACACACACACACACATATATATATGTATATATGTTAAATCTCAATAATCATTCATTTATTTTACTGGTAAGAATTATTTAATGATCAAGTACCTAATGATTCTTATATTTTAACACATTAATACTCATCTAATTATTTGTAATCTTGCTGAGGGAATTTATCAAGCAAATTTTACTTGAGTTGAGATTAATGCTTTGAGAAAACAATTAGGACATTTTCATTCTTATGTCATCAAATATCTAAATTTTCAAAACATTTCTCACTTTCTGAACTATGTCAAAAATTAGTTGAAACAAAAAGGTTAAATGTCTATTTCTTAGTTAATAGATTTATGCATATAGTGTTTACTCTTCCAGTTTCTACAACAACAAAAAAATGAACTTTTTCAGCTATGAAACTTATCAAAACAACACTTTGTAATAAGATGGAGGATGAGTTTCTTAATGATTGCATGGTTGTCTATACTGAAAAATAACTCAGTGATAGTGTTGATTTGGAGGAAATAATTGATGAATTTCATGTCATAAAGCATCGTAGGGTACAACTTCAGTAGTTTATTATTATTGTATTTGCATTTCATGTTTATTTTTAATGTACCATTGTTGTTTTAATTTTGCTTTTGTTTATGTATAGAACATGCATGCATTTTGAGGGGTAAGGTTCATTATGTTCGCCCAATCTAGGTGTAAATTTTAAATTTTTATTAATAAAATTTTCTTGTACCGTCGGGGTTCTCTTAGTTAAATGCAACCCAGTTTAAGAAATATTCTTGGATCCGCCCATGCTGCCAAATGAATTTATATTTGTATATAGCTGTTTTTAGTACTCATTTATTCTTCATAAATGGCAATGAAATTAATGTTTGTTGGTTTCTTGAAAAGTGGGGTCATACTATAGTACATCGGTTGTACCATACAACCGTTTTTAAATTTTTCGTAAATTTAGTGTAAAAGTTGTAAATCTTTGTATAAAAACCGTAAATGTGAAAAAAAGTTATAAATGAATAATTTTTCACATTTATGACTTTTATACAATGATTTACAACTTTTACATTAATTTACAAAAAATTGAAAATAGTTGTACACTTTTTCATTTACAACTTTTTTTTTCACATTTACGATTTTTATACAAAGATTTACAACTTTTACACTAAATTTACAAAAATTTTGAAAACGGCTGCACCAGTGCACCGTAGCTAAAGCCTGAAAAGTGACAAGAGCATTGGTTTTTAAACTAAACAACAAACATTTATTTGTTTGCTTCTTTTGTTGCTCGCAAGTAGCCACTACCGGCAATGGTTATCAAAACAGTGGAAGGAAGAAAATTATTATTAACATTTTATACTTGCAAGATTTATGTGCAAAATTAATGTGATATAAAATGAACAGAAACTTAATTAAATATAAGAAAATCGGTATAATAAATATTAAAAAGTAATATGACATTGAATAAATGATATAACATCAACTTTATATTCAAATTTTGTAAGTGTAATACTACTCTTAAGTTAAAATATATTGTAACAATAATTATATCCACAAATGAAATTATCAAAGATTGGAAATATATATATTTTTTTTGTGTGTGTGGGTGCGCGCAGGTGCGTTGTGTCTCAACTCTTCAGTAAAACAGAAAATGTCATTTTACCCTTACAAAAAGATAAATTACAAAAATATCCCTTATGTAGGAAAAATTCAAAATGCCCTTGGTTGTTGCAAGACTTCTGCCTCAATTGTGGAGAGTTGCCCCATGTCACCTCAAAACCATCGGTTGATTAGGAAAAGCCGTGTTGTAGGTATATGATGGCAACTTATATATAAGGAAACAGATCGAAGCTTTTGGATGAGATGTGGTAGTGGGAACAAACAACAAATATGAGAGATGGTAACACTACAGGACTGACGTAATGTCTACGGAACTGAGTGTTTAGACTATGTCAGATAGAAATTATGCCTAGCAAGCGAATTAGATAGTATTTCAGATAAATATGATTGCACCTAACTTTAAAGAATGTGTTTGAAAAGTGTATTTGGGAATATAATGTGATGAGAGTGATTGATGAATGAAGAACTATGGCTTCATGTAGTGACTTTAACGTGAATTTCTTGATGATCTTATGAGAATATGTGGAGGTCCTATATAGCTAATGTATAAGAATTATAGATGATGTCCAATAAGGCAAATGATAAGATAATAAGTTATAATGTTATAATTATCTCTAATTATCTTAATAATAATATGGGATAAAGACTATGACAAGATTTAGAGATATTTACCATCTTGCCCTCACCCTAGACCCCAACTGTTATTTACCAAAATACCCCCCTAGTAGGCCTTGGCCTTAACACATTGGGCTTAGTGGGCCTCATATTTCCTGTTTGTGCCAACCAAGCTATACCCCATCAAGAAGCTCCAGGAGTGACATGGGTCCATTTGATCTGAGTATACAAATTAGGTACAACTTTGGATATTGATCTTGATTCTGATTTTTTATTCCGAGCCCAATACTAACAGATTTTGCTAGCTAGACTTTAATTATGGGCTGTTATTGAGTCAAATTTGAAGGCTTTGTACTAATTATACTGACTTTACTAATTATATTGAAGTGCCATGGCCATGGATTTTAATTGTATAGGTTAAGATTCAGATTCAGATTTCAGATTTGGGCCTATAAGGCCTGAGCCAAAAATTGAGCATCAACAATATGTTTATGCAGAAATTTGTATAGCCCAAATTTCCTACAAAATGATGAAAAGCATGCTGGTTCAAGCCTACCATCCTGCAATCATCAGGTTCTATTTGTCTCGAGGATCCTGGAATCAAGAGCTTTCTACAAAGTGAGGCTATTGTTTTCTCAGGTTTCATGAAAACAAGAGAAATTGGCTATAGGTAAGTGCACCAATGAGAGTGTTAGCATGATCACTTTGATACTTAAGTTAATACTAGAATAAATATAAATTAACTTTAAATAAAAAGTCGTAATCGATGTCACTATTCACATAAAGGGGGACAAAACCAAAATTTATAATAATTGTAAACCAGCATATAAAAGTAGTAAACAGGATAGCAAAAGTTGAAAAAAAACTAAAAGAAGTTATAAATCCACTATTCCATTTGACCTTTTAGTTGCGAAAATCATTATTTAGTTTTGTAAAAACAGCCCTCAGCACAATCGTGTAAAAATTGTAACTAATAAATAAAAATTATAAATAAACGTGTAAAAATCGTAAACTGTAAATAAAAAGTAGAAATTGATAATACTGTTCAAGATAGTTCGGTAAAAACCAAAATTTCTAATATATATAAACAAACCTGTTGAAGTAGTTAACTTTCTTGTGAAAGTTGTAAATGGCACGTAAAAAGTCGTAAATATACTATTTTGTTTCAGCATTAAAACGACCAAAATAACTGTACATGTTTGCCAAAAATGCCCTTTTACAATATAGTGTAAAAGTCTTAAACTACAAATGGAAATCGTAAACCAACGTGTAAAAATGGTTAACCTGAAATAATAATATCTGTAAACTAAGTTACTGTTCTAACCGAAAGTTTTTGGAAGACGTAATTAAGTGTGTAGAATTCGTACAGTTGCGTGTAAAAAATTGTAAACGGAATATACGTAGTCGTATAAGGTCTATTCCATTGATTGCTTTTATAATCAAAATCACTAGTTATATTTGGTAAAATGACGGAAATGACCATAAAGTATTCATTCATTATAATTTTTGCAAATGCTAATAAAAGTTGTAAAGCCAGTTATCTCTTCCTACATTAATGGAAATATAGAATTTAACTATAACCCTAACCCAAACCACTGGCCACCGGCTCATTTCAAACCCTTTTATGGCAACCAACGCATTCACCCATATATTTGAATGCTTCCCTACCAGCACCGATTCTTTGATATGTTTTATTTATATGTTTCGCAGTGTTTTATATAGGTGTTCCATTGGGATTTGCAACGGAGTTTTTTTGGAGATTTCACATCGCTCGTTCCTCAGTGGATCTTTGGGTTTTGCATGTCACTCGGGTTTCTGGAGGTAATGCAAGGTTATTTTGCCTCCACTCCACTGTCTCTCGAGCTCGCGGCTGCCTCTACTCTCCTTTCTCACGGTCACCTCCACCAGCTCTCCTCTCTGTCATTTTGTAAGTATAAAGTGGCCACCGCCGCTCGCAACCCATTGTCATGCTATCCTTTTAAGATGTCGGCTTATATTTTACAAATTGGCTTCATGTGGATTGCATTATTATCATTCATTGCTCTATTTATTCTTTACGAAACTGATTGGAAAAAGATGATAAATTTTGTTCTTAATTGGAAGAAAAAAAAATCCTTAATTTTGGACTTACTGAGCTCTGTCTTTCGCTTTCATTTATGTTCATTCATTTGATCAACATCAACATGAATGATTTTGCTTACGGTAATGTTTTAATTTTTTTCGTTCTATTGCTTTATGGGTATTTATGATTATAGGTGTAAGCTCTAGTTTGTTAATTTGGATTATTGAACTGCAATTTTATTTGTTCCTTTTTCTTTTTTGGTTAAATACAATTTTCATTGGTTTTTACCTCAGTTTGATGTTGAATTTGTTTACTTGATTTCAATTCTGGGGTTTGAAGCTGGAACTATGAAAACGTAATTTGTCTTTGTTTTGGTTTCTTAGAGATTGAAATTTATTTAAACAGAAAGCAAAGATGTTGTATTAGGCGTTGGTGTCTGGAGATGTTACAACTTTTCTCAGGATCTCAGCAGAAAATATTTTAATCGAGTCATGACATCTTTAAATTGTATAATCAATTTTTTGTTCTTCAAATAAATCACCTGAAACCTTCTGTGAATTTCTTTTTTCACTTGAATAGGTCTGTGAATGAATTCTTTTTTTTTTTTTTTTTTGAATGTTATGTGCATTGGTGTTTGTACTAGTATAGCCCTTATGCATTGTTAGATTTCATCTTGACTTTCTCACATTAACTGTAGTCTTCTGTTATTTTGCTGTGTTTTAGGATCCATTTTTTGGCAATACCAAAGTCCAACCTTTCGGAGATGATACTGATATTGAAATGTTAATGCGAGTTCCAAGAAGTAACTCTGATATAGGGATGGAGGCTTTCAATAAGCAATGTTCATAGTCCCGAATTCAATTTATCATTCTTTAGGTTGGAAAATTCACATAAATGAGCTTTTCACAAATTCCATCTGGTAAGACATTTGGTTTCTAAGCCGAAGATTAATCCTCCAACTTAATCTGGTTTAAAACCAGCTTCACCTACTTTGCTTCAGATATTGTAACATATATTTCATGTTCAATATAAATGTTGCTATATCTAATATCTGATAATGAAATCAAATATTAAAATTTTTCTGTGAGTTAAAAAGTATGTATCAGCAATTGTAATCTGACACTCAAAAGTACTCTTCTTCATTGACTATTGCAGGGAGTTATAACCACGATAAATTGTTTTGTTGTTTCCTTTGTTTTGTTCCATTAGCGTTATTGCTGATTGGCATAATTTTTCATACAAATTTCTAATCTGATACTTACACAGGCAAACGAGGAGTCAAAGTTCATAATAAAAGCATCTGCAATGAAACGTAGAAGGCTATGTTGGCACTCTTATTTTTATGGTTTAACACTTCACTTGTCATGGAAGTTTACTATTGGATTTTCCGTTATAGCTTAGCCTTTAAAATGTTTCAAGCCTGAGTGTATATAGTGAACTAGTATGGCTAGGTAATTGGTGGAGTTGATTCACTGTCAGACTAGAACATATTGTAATGAGACTTAAAGACTTGGCAGCAACTAATCCATCTGGGAGTTACTTTGTTTGGATGTAGGCAATTCTTTCAAACTTGGGAGCAAGCTCTTGATAAACAAACCAATAATTTGCAGTACTGAGTCTTAGTCTGAGCTTGCTATTACATTTATGTTTAGTGGGTTCTATAATTCATTTCAATCTAAAATGCTGTTGAACCATTAAAGCTGTCAAGAAAAGAATGGAGAAAGATGTAGATGAAGTGGGAAACATTGCACGGAGTGTCAAAGCAAAACTAGAAGCAATAAACAAAGAGTTACTGTGATACTAATTGTATTGCCATCCTATTTTTTGCAAATACCTTGTCTTGTAAAGATTATGTGTTGATTCTCTGTTACTAATCATCAGAACTCAGGCGATCGGCAGAAACCTGGATGTGAAAATGGAACAATTGCTAATAGATCAAGGATGAATGTTACGAAGTGTGTCAGACTTATTTATATGTATATAAATACTATTAAAATTAACTTTAGATGGTTTGGTTGAAGTATAATTTTTTTTGTTTCGAATTGCAGTGCCTTGACAAAGAAGTTGCAGGAACTAATGACAGAGTTCCAGGGAGATCGACATATTATGCTTCTCATTTCTATAGTCAATTTCTTTTATGTCTTCTCATTTAGTTATTTTGTATCAGACACTAAGACAAAGGCACCAAAATGAGTATCGTGACATTGTGGAGAGCAGGTGATTATAGGTTTCATTACTTAGCATAAAAATTGACAGAAGTGGAGAAGCTTTATAAATTTCTAAATATATTTATTTATCTTTTGTAAGTGTGGGAAGGAATTTCTATTCACTGCACTTTGCATTTTGATATTTACGGTTGAACAGTTACAGGAACCTTGACTGAAACAAACTTCAACTGCATTTGATGCACTGCACTTCTGTTTTGTTGTTGTTCATCATTGTTTTCATGTATTGTAGACTTGAAACAAATCTAGTGGAACAGTTGTTATTGTAGACTTAAAACAAATTTAAACAGCTGGTTCTTATTCTTAGTAAACAAGAAATTGACTCTTGTTTAGAAATTAGGAAATTGGATGTTATCTTTGTATTGCTTTTTCTTTAGATGAATTTGTCTACTGATAAATTACCATTGACCAGGATAAGAGTGAACTGTAGTAAAGTTAATTCTAGGGATTTGATTATTTGCAATCAAATTAATTCCCAAGAGCATTATCCACATCATATTGGCACTACTCCATTAATGACATCATGTATCAAGTCCTGGTTGGGTGGATTGCTAAGAATTGAGAGAGATATATCATTCCACGATGTAACAATTAGCTTGAGATCATTTTATCAAGTTAGATGGCATATGAAACAACAAGAACTAGATGAAGCTAATGCCAATCACTATTCAGAGGCACTGATCTCATAGGTTTGGCAACAATAGCAGTTCCAAACAAGATCAGAACCCACTAGAGGAACTGCTCTTGGTGCTCATGGTCAACCACCAATCTGATAGACAAACGAAGTATTCAAATTTGCAAGATTAGCATGTAGGGAGAGATCATAGGTGAGGCTATAAAAGCATTCCTGGTCGAAAATAATATTGAAAATATTAACATAAATTTCAAAAAAAAAGGCAACAAGTCTATGTAAATAAGGCACTTAGAGAAATTGAAAACTAAAAGAAAAGGTATATATAAGAATCCATGCTTCATATCGATACTTGTTCAATCAGGGGGAAATTACAAAAAGATTTGCTTAACAATCAACTAAAGATCAGATTAAACTTAGTTGGAATGCATACTAGTTCATGATGCCACTATAAAATAAGTTCCTAGCTTATAGGTATATGTGAATTGTTATACTAGAAAACAATGGACTTGTGACTTTAATGAAAATCTGCTAAATATAATTAAACAACACTCACCCAAGACAAATATTAGTAAATCTTTAAATATCACCACAATGGATAGCACCTCCAGAAATTACAAAACGCATCCATTAACTTAGAATTGCTTGAACCTTGTTAACCACAATAGAGTTCTAGAAAAGCCTTTCCAGGCCATATGCAAACCAGCTACATTTCTAGCAGAACTCCTTTGAGCATAGGTAAAGTTAAAGAAAGAGTTGAGAAATCCATTTTTGGCATTTATCTCATGCGTTGCACAAATTCCAGCATACAAAAATCTCAAAAATCAGGTGACCACAACTATGTATCAATGAGCATGTGGACGACCTTTCTTACATACACCATCTCTATCTTGAACAAGGAGTGGATTAAAGAATTATATTATCACACAAAATACATATGCATGACTTCCAATTTGCAAATAATACTTTTCGTTAAATAACTCTAACCGCAATAAGATTGGTTCATCAAGCCTGAAAACCAGCTTAGCCAATTAGCTAAATTTCCTTAAAAAAAAGTTGGAGCAATATCATAGAAAATTATTTAAAAACCAAAGCTTCGACATGAGTATAATGAGAAAGAATTTTCAAAAGAAAAGATAATGATGCTTGTTACCAATAAGAGGTCATACGGAAGAGATAGAGGCACAATAAGATTAAGAAAAAATAATATGCTACTACAAATAGGAAATAATCGAAACGGACCTGAACATATCTTTCTATACCCTAGCATTTTATCAAATGCCTTGTCTTCGTCCCAGAAGCTCTCCCTATAATCATGTGACTGTAACTTTATCACCAGAAAACATTATAAATCCAGCAACCTGAAACAAAAGAGAAAGATTATACGAAAAACAATATCAAATGATAGAAGGAAGAGAATGAGGGACTTACCGAGAGAAAATAAGGGAGGTGGCTGGTGACCTTCACCACATCTATGATAGAATTTTGCAAGGGTGACTTTGGAAGTGGCATGGTGGGCGGGTCAAAAGGAATAGGAGTTGGACAAATAAGAGGGCTGCGCACTTTTGATGATTAATTATATTACCGCCCTGCCCTGCAACCAAACAGAATGGTCTCCCCCTTCAACTTTCTCTGTTTAGTCGGAGAAATTTTGACGCTATTTAGCATTTTTGTTTGCGCCTAGGATTCGCGGTTTCTTTTTTAAATTATAATTTATTAGTATTAGTAAACAAAAACGTAGGTATAATTATTATTCTCACTCGTATTGGCCTTTTTTCCTATTATATTAAGTTGTGAAAACTAAAATATAATACTTTATGTAATTTATTATGTATAAACTTCAAAGAAAAAATTTTAAAATTATTAGGTTGTGTTTGTTTGAATATTTTGATTTTTTTTTTGTTCTTAAAATTCAAAAGGAATATATGATTGATTTTAAATTTCTTTAATTTTAAAAATGATATATAGTTGATATTGATTTAAAATGTATTGATAAATATGCGTTTTCAAAAAATATTTTTTAAATGTGTAAACAAATAAAATTGCTAATATTTCGGCTTTTTTCTTTTCTTAAGATGTAGTTTATGAAATTTTGCAAACTTGCTTTCATGAATTTTATGAAACAAGTAATATTTCAATTAAAGTGGCATTATTTTAAACATTTTCCTTTTTTAATATATCAATTGGTGACTCATACAATTATTTATAGTGTGTAAAAACTCTTCTTTCACAACTCATATAGTATATATATTGACGAGTACAACATATTTTGAAATTAAGCAAGTATATGTTTATGAAATATGCTTTTTAGTAACGTGAAATCATTATATGTTGCAATTCAAAGTATCGAAACAACAACAT
Source organism: Boswellia sacra (assembly GCA_013180625.2). Lineage (NCBI taxonomy): Eukaryota > Viridiplantae > Streptophyta > Magnoliopsida > Sapindales > Burseraceae > Boswellia > Boswellia sacra. The sequence goes on along the minus strand of SNVD02004686.1, from coordinate 148,300 downwards.
TTTAATATACATTGCATAAGTCAATTATAAAAAAAGATTATATTCTAATATATCTAGGTGAGAATAGGGAAAGAGGTCGAATGTTTTAATATATTTATTTTACAATCTTACTTATAATTATCTAAATTAATCAATTTAATAATTTGAATATTTGATAAAATTATTTAGATATCATTTTCTATTTAATTATGTAATCATATTTTAAAGAAAATAAGGTGCACATATATGAAACTTCATAATTAGGTGGCTTTTTAAATTATTATTTGAAGTTCGAATTTTACTTAGAGTAATTTTACATTTACAATTTATCTGCGACTATTTTTATATAACTTGAGTTGACAAACTATCATTAGATAGGTAAAAATTGAAAATAAATAAAAGATATTAAATATAGTGACATAATAATTATTCGTCCAAAAATGTTTTGTCAACTTAAGTTGAAGAAAATATTGTTATTAATGAATTGTAAGTCTGACATTATTTTTTTGCTTATTCCAATACATTTTTACTTTTACGTGTTTGTTTTTTTGGACTTAAGTTTGCTTTTTAGCTAATCATAAATCAACATTTTATGAGAAGTCAACATAAGCCTAAATCTATATATAGTTTAATTGGTTAGTAATCAAATAAGTATAAGATAATATTATAAGAGAATGGGTCATTTTCTACATATTGCATTTATGTAGAATTATTTCAAAAATAACTTTTACCATATACAAATAATTACTTAATGAATTAATTTAATTGTGTAAATGCATTGTATAACTAATTAGTTAATTATGTAATTTAATTGTATAAATGTATTGTATAATTTAAATCTTGTATTGGATATTACTTTACCATATACAATATATTGGGGAAGACTATGGCTCTGGTTTCATTCCTAGTTACGGTATACATTTTCTTATATTTTATACATATTTAAGAACAGAAGATATATATATATATATATCTGTGTGTGTGTGCGCGCGCGTGCGTGTGTGCAAATATCAAACATTAAAACGAGTAAAATATATTATGTAAATATATATATATTTATAAAACACTATATTAATTTAACATAATTTTTATTGACTTTCAACTATTAAAAATTTTTACTTCATCTTACCGTATACTATTTATTCAAAACTATTAAAGATACAATGCAATTTCTCTAATGAACTTACTGATCTTTATTGTGGGTTACCTAATTTTTTTAATAAAAAATTATTTACTTCAAAATAATATATAATATCTTACTGAACATTACTTTGTTATAAATTTATATGCATACAAATTAATTAAATGCTAAAAATCTTATAATAAATAATGGTACTTTACCACACAAATAAATCTAATGAATCTTACAGAGATTGTTGCTTCATAATATGTTTTGTATGTTTCAATACTTGTACGATATTATATACATATAATAAAGAATGGTATACTTTATTAATATTTACTGGCTATCATGTTAATTAAACCATGATTTTTACAAATTTAAATATTATAATTACTATTATTTTAATATAAACCATATATTTATAATAAGATATAATAGATTAGTGTAATGTCTTGATGACGAAAATCCTCCGTTACAGTTATATATAAATATTTATAAACTATTTTAATATACTTATGAAAAGTATATAATAAACTAAGTAATTACTTTTATATTTAATTGGTTTTATCAATTCTGATCATATATACAAGTCAATAAATTAATTCATGTATTATCTTAACTGAAATATATCCAATTCAAATAAAAATTATTAATTTAGTTTGATTGATTAATAAGTTATGAATCAAAATAATATTATAAATTTATTATGTGGTTATCGTAATTAATGTCAATCTAATTTGAAATTTATATATGTAGTTTAATTAGTTAATAATCAAACTAGAATAATTTAATATTAAATATAAGGAATTCGTCTCTATCTAAAATAGAGTTGAAGAATTAATTTTTAACATATATACAATATGTTTACTTTGAGAAATTAATTTAGTCTACATATTTTGAATTAAATATGAATCAATATCTAACATACTTAATTACTAAAGATATATAAAACTTCAAAAATTTTAACATTTATATTTTAAAAATCGTATAATATCATCATTAAGTTTATAAATTTTTATATAAAAAAGAATTATATTAAAAATAAATTGAGCTTCATAATACATCAAAATATTTTATACCATCTAAAAGGTATCCATACAACTCATGATTTTTCAACAAATATTAAAAAATTTATAACTATAACAAGTTCATAATTCATAGTATATTATTCAGTAATCTCTGCAATTATAACATTCCAGCTTTCAAATCATTTTCAACGACCTGTACAAATATATATATATATATATATATATATATATATATATATATGTTACAATATTTCTAAAAAAAATTAGCAAATTACCATAATAGAAATTATAACATCTTAATGTAGTTAGCTGATCAAGAAAAATAATTAATACGTATTAACCTTATAAATCTTTTTATCAAAAAACAAATCTCGTATATAATTTCCTTTTTAAACTCTAATAGAAAAAATAATTAATTAAATAATTAATTGATGCAAGACAAAACTTCCAAAAAAAAATCAATTTCTTTTTCAAGCCTACACTAGCTATATAACAATACCCTAGCTTAAGGTCAATACAGAACACTACCATTTTTTAGAAAATTTAACTTCCAAAAAAAAAAAAATTTTCAAGCCCCTACTTTTGACGCAATGATACATATCCATTTCTATATTGTCATATAAAAGTTGTAAGCAATCACATAAAATCTATAAACAATTTTATGCAAAACTTGTAGATAGTAAAAAAAAAAAAAATGTAAATAATCACATAAAACTTTTATATATCATTACAACTTTCATGTGAATGCCTATTTGAAAAGATGTATTTACTTATTTAAAATTTACAACTCTTATGTGACCAATATATTAAAACATAATTAAGCTATTCAACATACCTAGAAAATATGCAACCAGATGAAAAATTCAACATAATACATAATTGAAATCAATAGGAGCATCATTTGCAATATCTTCATTCCTTCATCGAGCTTAAAAAATTTAGTGTCTACAATATCAACATGAAAATGAAAATAGCAGAGCAGCCATGAGAAAATAATATATACCCATTCCAATGAGCAACAAAAGCAAAAGTACAGACTTCAAAAGCCATTGTCATATTTCTTGCGATTCCAAGTATATAAGACTTGGAGAAATTGTGATAATGGACAATTGTAAATTTGTAGTATATACATCGGAATAACTAAATTACCCAATCTCTATGATAAAATATTTACTTGATACTGTCCTCGAGTATGTTATGGACAAAAATGTTGAAACAATATAAATTCAGTGTCAAATCAAACCCAAAAACTTCCTATTGAATGAGGTAACACTGCCTGTCATAATTGAAAAAATAAACACTAACTCAAATTACTCCCAGCTTTCAAACAAAACATTTCTCTAACTAGACATATGCACTATTGCAAGGTCCTATCTACATTGAAAATGTCCATATTTTGTTATTCATCAATTGTCACATGTGTAGACGCATTTGTATTAATATCTCCAACGAATTTAGGGAGTCTATGGTTTGTATGGTTCGGACAACGCATATATTTTCATAGTTGCAAGGAAGATGGTTACCCACCCAAGTTTGCCACATATATATACACGCATATATCTTATATAAATATAAGAAATTTACCTAAAAGGATATATGATGGTGCTATCAGTAACATCTCATAAGACGACTGTGACCTTTATGATAGTTGCTTTGTTCTGGTCAAATTTAGGGAACATTAAAAAATAAGTCAACATGCTAAATAGGTGTTATCACTTCCGGAGAAATGAAAATTATTTTTAGGATTGCAATCCAACGGATCTGTTCAACTGGTTTGATACCATTTATAACAATAAGTTTTACACATTCAGAACGACATCAAGATAAAGGAAAATGTTCAATATAACAATGTTCCCTGCACATCCAACTTTAAAATGATGTACCATATACCATTCATATAATAAATTTTAAACCATTAATGAGAAAACCTGTTTTACCATAACCAGAATTTTGCCTCAAAAGGCCAAAAAAAGTAATAGATAAACATAAGAAGATCAACAAGTAAGTTCTAAACTTGCATTTCTCACAACCAGTAATGCACCTAAACTCAAGAACAACAATGAATGAAAATCACTAGACATAGTTAATCACTACTCTAGTAACATGCTATCCTAAAGTCTACTCCGTAGATGCAACAATCAAATACGCCTGATTGATCCATGTTTTGAACATGTTTATGGAATAAATTTTTTAACAAACATATATTTCCCTATTATACTATTTTTGCAAGGTTGACACCATTCAATAATGTGCAAAACACATGAAAGCATAGTTAACCATTTCTCCCGAGATTTATCTTATACCTTTTGATAACTGAATGCTTTTCCGGGTTGGCCACCAGTATGAACTCCAAGATTCTCTCGCAGAGCTTGAAATCCGCACACATTCCCATTACCCTTAAGTTCCTATAACTACAACTGATAATGCATCACACTACAAAGAACTATTGGAAACTTGTTCAATACTACTTTACTAATTACATTCTTCACAATAATAACAAGAAATATGTTATCTGTATAATTAAACATTAATGCATTAACATAGATGATTATGATCATGCCACAAAACTTTTCCTGCATTTAAGGTACTTAAACTGGGTTGAGAAAGCATGGGATGATTCACATCCATTCTATCACCACATTGTATACACTACAATTAAATCAGCTTAAGAATCTGAAATAACAAACATTTACCCGCCACGGGATATGGACATGTAATCACTTAAAACATGTTTCCAAAAAAAAAAATCAAATCAAATCAAATTTCAACTTAAAATACATAATTTTCTTCAACATTATCTATGTGGTGCAACATACAACAAAACAAATGATTAGATCCCTATCATTACATAACCATTATGGAAGATACAGGAAATAAATATATTACTAAGCATCTGCAATAAAACAGAGTGTTTGATGTTTATCAATCTCAGGTGGAAAATGTTACAAATTCATGTGCACACAATGCAACAACGAATTTAAGCATAAAACCCATTTAACATTGTAACCAAACAACAATATAAAACCATTTTTTTTTTACAGAAAGTAAATTAAAATAATTATAATAATACAATAATATATCAAAATATTGCATTACCTCTGCAAATGAGTCGACTATGCCATCGCGATGCCCCGACCTCAATGCAGATGTTATGGATCTAAATACTTGTAGACATAACTTAATAAATATCTCATCATCTAGAAATTAGAACTTGTTACTAGAGATATCCACTACTTTAACACCAAGTCGACATCCCTATTTAATGCTAATAGATTGTGTTGCAATGGATAATTGGAGCCACTGCATTAAACCCAAGAGAACATGTGTTGTGGCATACCAGAAATTGTGCTTCGAGGCGTGGAAAGTTAGTGCCTACAATCCACAGTCTTGAAACACAAGAATACGATATAGATTCCCTAAGGCATGGGTTGTCAATAACCGAACTGGAACATGTATAATACCTTGTTTGTATCATCTATCACGATGTTTGTAGAATGCCATAGGCAAAAAGAAAGATTGAGGCAATATGAGGCGGTCCATGGAGACTTCTACTGCTTCCACTCTTGCATGACTGATGTACGAAAGGCCCAGATGGAGGGTGGATCAATCAACCGTTCTGCCAGATCATATATAATCTAGTGGACATGAAAGACCCACAGATGATAAAGGGAGAAAGTTGTAAATCTTTGGTCGAATTTCAACGCTACTGACTTAAGCGGTTGAAGGTAAAAATTGCATAAAATATCCAAGTGAAGAAGAGTCGTTGGATTAGAGGCTAAACTTAAGAATCTGATCTAACGGTTTAAAATACTACTATATGTGTACAATAGGCAAACTGTAGTATGACCCTATTTGGATTGGACCCTATCTTTTGGATTTGAACTTTGGCTTTTGGGCTTGAAAAAATTATATCTAACAATATATATCGTCAATACAATTAGGACCCTATATTTTGTTTATTAGTGGTGATAGATAAACTTATTGCAATATTTTAGAAATTTTTATCTCCAATTATACTATTGAAAGTTTTTAGCTTCACACATTAGCTTAAGAGAAACAAATGAATGGGGAGAGTACTAAGTAACTAAAATGTATATTAAGTGTTGGAATTTAATACATTATCATTTGATGCATAAAAGAATTTGTTTAAAGACGTAGAGATTTTTAATTAAATAAATAAATGAGATAACAAAACAATGAGTTTAATATGATACTTTTTAAAAAAAAATCATAAATGACAACAATTTAAGAAATTTAGTAAAATACAAAATCGAGTGGTGCCACTGGTCCATGGATAGCTTTGCTACTAATTACTAAATTGTTGGGAGTGTGTGCTCTTTAAATAATATTTATTTATATAATAAATAAATATTTTTGAATCCAATGAAATTATTCTTTTGTTTTAAAAACATTTTATGTGCATATTATTTGAATACGATATTTATCACAAGATATTGTAAGATAAATACATACATCTATTGTATGTATTGATCTTATCACAAGATATTTTAAAAAAAGGGGAAATCACAATAACCCCCTCAAGTTTGGACTAATTCTCAAACTTCTTTCGCAAATACATAATCACGTCCTCACTGCTAACCATAGGATATTAGATATAACATCCTGAGGGTAAACTTATAATCACGTATATCTGGTTTAACACATCAATATTAAAATAAATAAATAAATATTAGATTAATAAAAAATCATTAAATATATAAATATATATATAAGAAAAATTTCACAAATAACCCTAAGATATGATCTAACATTCAAATAACCTCATTTTTTTTTGAAAATTAACGATATGACTTTCATGTTAGGAAAATTTTCACAAATAACCTTGATGTTATCTTAACTCTATTAAGATGGATGGAATGACATTGAAATGACTTTAATGCTAATAAATTTTTGATAATTATATAAGTGGATTCGATCCTAACACATTAACATTTCTTTTTACACCACTACCACCATGCCAACTCCTTACTTGATTCTAATAATACAAAATTTATTATTTAGTCCAATCAACTAATTATCATTTACAAGTTCAGCAATTATAAGTGTAAGTGTGTGAGCCTAGCCCATATCAAAATCTCAATTCAATTTTTTAAACAAAATTTCGTAAATAAAAAAAACCCCAAAATTAAACCCCTTTTTCCTCACTTCATTCGATCAATAGCTACACACATTACCGATTCAAAATCTTCAAATTCATTAACCACAACTTTCATCATGTTCTCGTTTGAATCTTTAAAAACTGGAAAAGCCTTACCAGACCTAATACCTCAGCAATCAGAACCCTTCTTGTATTGATCAACCTGATTATCCAATTTACTAAATAAAACAAATTCACCAATAGGCTTCGACTTTGATTCACTAAATTCAGAATTGTTCTCTTCTAAATTATCATAATTTAAATTCTCGAAACTAGAATTCGTGTTCAAAGAAATGGGGTTGTTTTGGTGCAACTTTTGATCATCAACGAGCTTTTTTCTCAGTGAGTTGCGATAATTGGTGAGTCCACCGAAACGAGTTGAAATCTATAGAGCTGTGGTTTTAGAGGAGAATAAAATAGCAGGGGAATGAGGATTTTCTCTTGCTTTGGAGATATGCGTGATTTTGTTGGTAGAGAATTTCAGAGTAAAAGTGGATAATATTAGAAGGTTGCTCGCGAGTGGAGCTCGGAGAATCTCCATGGATGATAAAGCATTGATGTAAGCACTAGAATTTTGCTTATGGTTTTTTGGGCCCAATGATGATAACCAGAGACATCAAGTCAGAGGATTTCTCTCAACTACACAAGTGACACCAGAGATGGGATAGAAAAGCCAAGAAGGCTTAGGATCAGTGTGATATTGGTGGGGGAGAGGTTAAGACCTAGGTATTATGTTTGCCCAATGCACACACGAATCGACTTTATAGATGTGCATCTTTAAGATTCCAAGAGGAGCACGCGAGCCTCTAGTAGTTATAGGCGCGAGGTGACACCTGTAACATTAAAGGCGCACGCCTTTAGAGAAGATGATGCCTATAACCTTATAGGCACACGCCTTCAAGTTTTTTGCCTCAAGAGGGTTGGGGAACCCTAGTGACACCTTTTGTTAGAGGATGCGCCTCTAGCTTACAAGCACGAGCCAGTAATCTACAGTCCTCCATCAAGAAACGAGCTCATTTATATCCATTGGAGGGCCTATATAAGGGCACTTGGCCTTAGGTTTGAGGCAAGTGAAGCAATCCTGGTGAAAATACTTGAAAAATTAATCTTTTGGTGATTTTCATAGTCAAGATTCTTCCTCTGATAGTGATCAGATTCAGGTATGGTTCTGAGGGCCTTTTCTAATATTTAAATTTCTATTTATTTTTAGTTAATTGCTATGAGTAGCTTAGTCATAATTAGGAAATAATTATGCCATGTTTATTTTAGGGATAATTTAGTTAATTATGCCACGTCTAGGATTAGTAGTAGTTGATTAATCGATAAATGTCATATTTAATTTAGAATTAGTAATTCATATTCTAATTATGCATGCTTAGTAGTTAATTATGTAGTTAGTTGATCATTAACTATGCCATGATTAGTAGTCAGTTAGTGGCCCATTGTATGCTGGTTAATGGTTAATTAGCAATCAATTCAGTAGATATTTGAATGCTAATTATGCATGATTAATATATAAATGTTACGATTAATGCCATTTTTAATTTAGTCGAAATTCTGTTTATTCAAATTATGCTTGCTAATAACTTTATTTAATGATGAAGGGGATGACTTGAGACTCTTGTACCCTGTGATGATTTATTTTATTATTGCAATTATTATGAGAAATTATTGTAATCCTCAATCTCTTCCCCCATGTTTGATGGAAATGTAATTAATTCTCCTCCCCCTTTCTATATGTGTACATAAATTGTTGATACCTGATATGTAACAAAAAGATAAAAGTGGTTGTGTGCATAATAAAACTTAGGATCTAGGGAGGGTAAATTAGTGATCTAGAATTTAGAACTCAGTAAACCCAGAGTGGAGGCTGGATTACCGTCCAGGTGAGTGTAACTCATACCTAACTTTCCAAACCTATCTCTTTATCGTGGTATAGGTCGTTAGGTCCAAAATTGTAAAGATTGGCTGTTGTCATCCAAATTTTTATTGCGGTTATTTACCTGGGTGGCGACTTTAACTTTTTCTCTAGGTCTCGTCTCCGTGACCTGACCTGTACAACCCTCTAAGCATTGAAAGGAGCTTACAAGAAAACCAAGTATCGAGGTCGCAAATACGCTTGGAGCGAGATAGAAGTCCCGCTCATAGTTGAGTTCACAGAAGTTTCAGGTTCAAGGCAATAGTTCAACTTTGACAAAGGTGTTACTGGTGGAAGAGGATAGAGTCTTGAAAGAAAGATAGAAGAAGAAGAAGAAGAGGGGAAAAAAATAGAAAAACGAGAAAAACGAGGAAAAAGAGAAAAAGGAATAAAGAGAAAAATGGACAAAAAAGTAAAGAAAATAAAAAATTAATAAGGAAACTAAATATCTTAATAAAGTGTTGATGCTCGATTTTGGCTTAGGCGTCATAGGCCAAATCATAAATCTGAACCCATATATTTAGTAGAAATCGGAAATCTAAAGCTGTGTATTCAATAAAAATCAAAGTCCATGGCACTTCGGTACAATCAGTAAAGTTAGTATAATTAGAACAAGGCCTTGAAATTTTGATTCAATTAAAAGCCCATAATTAAAGTCTAGCTAGCAAGTTTGTACCTGTACAAAATTTGTTAGTATTGGGCTAAATCATTATGTAAATCACTATTTAAATCAATACTCAAAACTGTACCCAATTTGTACACTTAGATCAAGTGGACCCAAGCTAACCATAGGGCATCTGGGTGGGCTATGGTTTGGTGGGCACAAACAGGAAATATGTGGTCCACTTAGCCAATGTGTTAAAGCCAAAGCCTACTTGGCAGGTATTTTAGTAAATAATAGTTGATGTTAAGGGTGAGGGCAAGATGGTAAAAGTCTCATAGATTAAGATTACCCTTGCATATTATTCTCATATTATATTATATTATTTATCACAGACAAATATTCTTAGACCTTATCCTAGCCTTTTTCTCATATTACTATTAAGATAATTAAGGGATAATTATAATATTATCACTTATTATCTTATCTCTTACCTTAGTTAACACCATCTATAATTCCTACACATTAGCTTTATAAACCCCTCGTCATATTTCAGTAAGATCATCAAGCGAATCACATCCAAAGCCTAGCATTAAGATATAATCATTCATTCATCAACCATTTTCATACCCTCATAGTCTCAAACACTGTCCAAACATATCTCCTAGTTATGTCATGTAGTTATCAAGACTATGTTTAGCTACATTCATCATCTCATAACCAAAAAACTGTCCAAATACATCCCTTAGACATGATCATTCGTTCATCAAGTCCAAACACAGTTATTCATTTCATAAATTTACATTAAGATCTGCGTAGTCGGTCGTAGTCATTCTGTATAACCCTAAAATGTTTTTTGCATAACTGGTTGTGTCCTAGTCACTTTGTTCACATTGTCAGGCTTCAGCTTACTGTCAGATCATTGCCCTCAAGATCGAGATCAACTGGGCAATTAGGGTTGTTTTTGTATTTTCTAGAATTGTCTCCAGATAGTCATACACAGTCAACTGTTTCAATAATTCAATTCCATAGGCATTGTTTTAGTCTTGTTAGTATTACCATCTCTCATATTTGCTATTTGCTCCCACTGCCACATCTCATCCAGAAGCTTTGATTTGTTTTCTTATATAAGTTACAATGATATACCCGCAACATGGCTCTTTCTAATCAACTGATGGTTTTGAGATGACATGGTCTAGCTCTTTGGAACTTAGGCAGAAGTCTCGCAACAACCAAGGGCATTCTACATTTTTCCTAAAGAAAGAATATTTTTGTAATTTGTCTTTTCTTGTAAGGATAAGATTGTCTTTTTTGTTTTGCTAAAAAGTCAAAACATAACATAAAGTTAACAATAATACCTTTGACATCATTCAACTTAATAGATTAGTAAACAGTAGGGTTTTTTCTGCCTATTTTCAAAAAAAGAGTTTATTTGTGATATCAGGTCATACCTCAAGATTATTTACAAAATTTTCTCATATATTTATATAGAGTTTTTCTCTTATGCGTTCTCCCAAAAATTCTTTAAAATCTGGACCAAAGAGCACAACTATAGGATGTGCTTTGCATAGCTTCCAATGGCTAAATGGTTTTGTCTTTTGTTTTTGTTATTTATATTTTTTCAAATACGCCTTGATAAAAGGAAATATTGCAAGCTTGTTTAACTTCCTATACAATATTAAATGCTAAAATATATTTTTGGAAAAATTGAAAAAATAGACACAATTAGGGACCCTCATTGAAATTTGGACACATCCTGAAAAATTTTCATGCCATAGACACTTTCTTGACAAAAAGACTCAATTAATTACCCTTATATATTCATTTTTTTCCCAAAGCCTTATTTCCCCTTATTTCTCTCTTCAGTCAAAAATTATCGAAACGCAAACCAACACAAGCATCGACTGAGAATAAAAGCAAGACGACGCAGAGAGAAGCACCCATCGACACTGAGGTACGTTTTTTGTCGGTTTTTTTGTAGTTTTAGTGATTTATTTGGTTGTTTTCTGTTTCGTTAGATTTGATGTAGTTTTTAGGGAATTTGAATCAGGGATTTGAATTTCCGTCGGATTTGTGAACTTATTTTGTGTTTTTAGGGATAAATCTAGTGTTATAATATGATTTTTGTAGTTTGATGTGGGTGAAAACCGACGAAACCCGTCGCGAGGTAGACGATGCGAGATCTGACACCGCTCGACACTCGACACCTACGTGTTGAGTCATGTCAGATGTGAATCCGACGCTCGATATCAATCTAGGTGTCGAGTGTCGTGCATCCGACACTTGATATCAGTCTATTTTCGAAGACATATTAATCCGACACTCGACACAACCTCGCCGACACCATTCAACACTAATTAATAATCCGACACTCGACACTACCTTTCATCCGACATGTCGAGTGTCAGATACGTGGAAAGCGTGTATCGACGTCTCGAACCATGTATCCGACACTCGACATGTCGTGTGTCGGGATGTCCCGTGTCGTGCGTCGAGTGTCGACTGTTTATGTCGAGTTTCGTCGAGCGTTTAGGTAGAATGTCGTTTTTGTGCCTTTTGTAAGCAATTTTGTAATGATTTATTGTCCACGGACTTATATGATATGTCTCTATCATGCAGGATATGAAAACTTTACGCATACTTATGCTATACAATGGTTCTTGGACTATGCAAGAGAATGGTGGTTATTTATACACCAGTGGGAGCGCGAAGCCATTGATAATTCGTAGGTCTGCTACCTATAATGAGTTGGTTGACCGTATTAGTACTGGAATAGGTTGGGATCTTCGTAAGCATAACATCAGTTTAGAGGTTCAATTTGCTTGTAAGGTTCTTCCGCCAATGCCGACTCCTATTAAGACTGACGACGATGTTTGTTTCTTTATACTACATTATTTGGAGGACCAACAGTCATATACACCCTTAATTGTCAAAGTTGAAGATAGAGAGAAGCGAAGATAGAGGTCAGGATCCGATGCAGTATGTAGGCGACAAAGATCTTCTCATCCTTCTATGTTTCGCTCAGCAAGTGGAAGCAACCAATTAAGTGAGTCCACTCCTGTTTGTGCACAACCACAATTGAATGATGACGTTGGCATCCTGTTTGAGCAGTATTCAGGGCATGCAGGGCATGAGTTAGTTGGGATCTATCTTGAAAATGAAGAAGGGGTGCCCCCGTCGATGCCATCGAGATTGGCACGTCATTTTGATAGCATTAGAGAGTTTGAGAGTTTAGGTAATATTGATGTTGATAACGGTAGTGATGATGTTAATGTTAATGATGACGATGGTGGTGATGAAGATTACGAAGATAATAATGATGGTAGTGATAATGTTAGTGAGCATGTTGATGATTTTGAAAATGATGAACAGACGGAGATCTTGAATGATGTGAATCAGGATGTGTCGTTTATTGTTCCTTCTGTAATTCGCACCGCACCTACTCTTCCAGTATACGGACATCAGCAACATCTGGTGTCGATAATGAGTCAAGAGTTGATGCAAATTGTAGACATGAAGAAGCTAATTTGGGCTCCGAGAATGATAGTCGTGGGGCTAACACATTCAGGTGGATGCCACCTATTGTGCATTCATCATCCACAGATGGCGATGGCGATGATGCTTCCTCGTTTGTAGTTGACGGGATTGAGGTTGGGGTTGGACAGATGTTTAACAGCAAAACAGAGCTTTATGAGAAGTTATCGAATTTGGCACTAAGACGGAAATTTCAATTCAAAGTGAGGAGCTCCAATGCAACAAGGTTTGAGGTTGTCTGCCGTGCTAAATCTTGTAAATGGCATTTACGTGTCACAAAGGTAGCTGATTCACATTTCTTCCAAGTGAAAAAGTATAAGAACCATCACACATGCTCCGGAGCCGGACTTCACCTAAATCACAAACAGGCAACTGCACATGTCATTGGCAAACATATTATTCGTTGAGGCATCTAGAATATATCGTCCAAAGGATATTATGTCTGATGTTTAGGAGTCATTGGGTGTTAATGTCACATACAACAAGGCATGGAGGGCAAATGAGGTAGCTTTGTAAGAACTTCACGGATCTCATGAGGAATCATTCACACTACTCCCCCAGTACATGTACATGGTTGAGAAAGCAAACCCGGGGACCAAAACTTCCTTAGAAACCGATGACAACAACCATTTTAGATACTTTTTCATGAGTATGGGGGCCTCTATTGCTGGATTTACATCATCAATTAGGCCAGTTATCATAGTTAATGGTTCTTTTTTGAAAGGGAAATATAGAGGTGCAATGTTTTTGGCTTCTTGTATGCATGGAAATAAGCAAATATACCCCTTGGCATTTGGAGTTGGGCATTCTGAAAATGATGACTCCTGGACTTGGTTCATGAGACAGTTGCGCGATCATGTTATACAAAATGTTCGAGATCTTGTTTTCATTTCTGACCGTCATCGTAGCGTTGAACGAGCTATTATAGCAGTTTTCCTTCATGCACTGCATGGATTGTGCATTCATCATCTGAAGGGTAACTTGAAGGCAACTTTCAAGGACAACACTTTGTTGGATCTATACCACCGAGCTGCAAGGACATATCACTGTGCTGATTTTAACTATCATATGCGGCAAATTGAATCGTATATGCCAGCAGCAGCAGCTTATCTTCGAGATATTGGAGTCGAGAAATGGGCACGTTCACAGTTTCATGGTCGACGATATAACATCATGACAACAAATATAGTTGAGTCGATGAACAGCTGCTTGCGACACCATCGATTCCTCCCGGTGACATTGTTGGCAGATTATTACCAGGCCAACTTGTAGCAATGGTTCTATGAGCATTGACAGTTATTTACTAACTTGGAATTACATCTCTCACCGTGAGCTAACAAGTTGATAAAGGAGCATCTAAAGGAGGGAGAGCGTATGAGGGTTAGTGGTATCTCTGTTACTATGTATGAGGTTAGAGCCAACGACCGTGTTAGCATCGTTGACATGCACGCTCGTACGTACACTTGCCGGGTGTTTGATCTTGACCAGCTTCCGTGTGCACATGTATTAGCTATTTGCAAGCGTATGAATTTACTGACGTGCCATGATTATTGTGCCCATTAGTATATGACTGAAACATTACTACATGCATATGCTCTGCCAGTTGTTCCTGTTGGAGTTAGTGAGGATTGGATGGTTCCTGAGGAGGTTCGCAGCAGAGTGGTTTTACCGCCAGTCATGAGGAGACCAGTCGATCGTCCTTAAAGGAATCGAATCCCTTCTGTCGGTGAGTCTAGCTTGTCTCGAACTTGCGGGCGATGTGGAAGTTCCGGGCACAATCGTCAAACTTGCCGTAACCCAATTCCACTTCATAATAGAGGATGAAGACTACCAAATGTAGCCAGGGACTTATTTTGTCTATGTAATATTTATTGTATTCCAATTTGTGGCTTGTTCAAATTAATAATAATTTTCATATATGTGATTTTGTCATTGCATTAAACATTCATGCATGAAACATTCACTTATGTGCTTCGTCAATATATGTACGTAACATTAATGTATTAAACACGAGTTATGTGCTTTTTCGCACCTATACGATGGGCGTTAGACGATCTTAACGGCAATGTCTTTTTGCCTCGCACTCAAGTTCACGCGAATTCATTGAATACAGTCCAAACTTGCCATGTTTGTGATCACCGTATGGTAGTGTTCATCATATGGTGTCTTAAGGGTGAAAGACAGTCCAAATTCACCTGCCATTTGCTTCAACCTGCGTAAAGTTTCCATATCCTGCATGATAGAGACATATCATATAAGTCCGTGGACAATAAATCATTATAAAATTGCTTACAAAAGGCACAAAAACGACATTTCTGCATAAACGCTCGACGAAACTCGACATAACCACTCGACGCTCAACACTCAACACATGACATCTCGAAACACGACATCTCGACACACGACATGTTGAGTGTCGGATACATGGTTTGAGACGTCGATATGTCAGTTTCCACGTATCCGACACTCGACATTACATCCACGTATTCGACACTTGACATGTAATGTCAAGTGTCAGATACATGTCGAGCGTCAGATACGTGGAAACCGACATGTCGAGTGTCAGATTATTCGCGTGTCGGATGATTCATCCGACACTCGATACTACCTTTCATCCGACATGTCGAGTGTCGGATATATGGTTTAAGAACTTGACACGTCGGTTTTCACGTATCCGATGCTCGACATGTTGGATGAAAGGTAGTGTCGAGTGAATAGACTGATATCGAGTGTCGGTTGTGAATCCGACATGACTCGACATGAAAGTGTCGAGTGTCGAGTTATGTCGAGATACATCTGACACTCGCCATCGTCTATCTCACGACGAAACCAGTCGGTTTCCATAATTTTCATACACATCAAACCACAAAAATCACATAATAACACTAGATTTATCCCTAAAAACACAGAATAAGTTCACAAATCTGACGGAAACTCAAATCCCTAATTAAGATTCCCTAAAAACTAAATCAAATCTAACGAAACAGAAAATGTAGTGTTTTGGTATCTAACGAAACAGAATAAGTTCACAAATCCGAAGCGGTTTCTTGCTTCTATCCTCAGCCGATGCTCGTGTTGGTTTTCGTTTAGAGCGGTGTCCAGGGGTTTCTGTATTTTTCGTCTGAAGAGGGAAATAAGGCTTTGGGAAAAAATTGAATACATAAGGATAACTGAGTCTTTTTGTCAAGAAAGTGTCTATGACATAAAATTTTTTCAAAATGTGTCTAAATTTCAATGAGGGTCCCTAATTGTGTCTATTTTTTTTTAATTTTTCCAACATATTTTTCAATCCTTTCAATCTCTTTCTTACCTCACAGATTAGTGGCTTCTTATTTTCTATCGAATCTTAAAGCCAACCACTTTCTCTTTCCTCTTTCACCTGCGAATCACTCTTCATGTTTTTCTAGATATTCTTCGTGCATCATTTGTTAGCTTCGCCCTCCATCTCTGATTTGCTGGTTCACTATTTTGTCAAAAGATTTTATCAATATATATTTCAAAATCATTCTTATTACATTGGGTACAAAGATCTAAGAGATAGTTGTACAAAATGAAATACAAGAAAGAGTTTTTCTTTTCCCATTTTTGAAGGTCCAAATATGTAGTTAAACCGTCAATGTCATATTGGTAAGATATTAAATTTTTTTTAATTCCAAGTAGGCCAAGTCTACACGACTACACGAACCTTTATATGAGGTAAAATAGATCAAATACAACTAAAGGAAATAGTTGTTGATCTTAACTCTTGCGAAGCTAAATTAATGAATAAAAAACATAAGAAGATCTATATGGATAATTTGTGATGGCCCATAGTTAGACAAGAGGAAGCGAACATAGTGTCGAAGCAAATCATATTTAAGAGGGAGGAGAGGGCTTGAACCATTCAAGATTATATATAAGAGAGAGAATAAAGAATGATACAGAATCATTGGTGAAAGAAAATAAAAGAAAAATTAAATTAAATGCGGACAGAAACATAATAACTTTTTCTTTTTTAATGGTTAAGGATAAAAAAAGAAAATTGTATGTATTAAAAGCAATCAATCAACCATTGGATGCTATAGGAACCCTTTGGTTGGGATTTTAAAGAATTTTTGGAAGACTATAAAGCGTAAAGGCCAAGGACAAGAAACACAAAACTTGATTGAAAATGTAGAGATTTTATTAGTGGAAATTCCATAAGAATTCACTTCACAACTTAGTCCCTTTATATAGAAGAAATCATAAACTAATCCCTAACAAAGTCTCCTACAATTCAGCCAACGTATAAATTTGAGAAAAGAAAGAAGATGACAGAGTAGACTATCCCAAAAATACCCTAGAAAAGTATTCCTTATTTCCTAAAATCCCAGTATCCCACTGCATCACCCTCTTTTCTTCACTCATTCAATCTTCCTCTTTTCTTTCATCCTACTGTTATTAGTTGTTTAACAACAAAATCCCTAAATTCCCTAAAATACTAATTACGATCATAACCCCTACTGCAAAATCACCATCGTCAATAACCAGATTCACTAACTACCTGGACATCCATTCTTGCATCACCATCTTAACAGCCCACCACTATATCACCACCTATCAACCCGTTATCACCAGCTACCAATAACACCACTCCTTAGACCGACTATAGGTTTCTTCCATCAACCCAAAAACACATATTCCAAGCACTAATTTAATTCCAATTTTTTAAAAGATTATTACAGTGAATTTAGTTTTTTCTTTTCCAATTTATATTTTTCCTTTTCCCATTTTTCATTTAAAAAAATGAATTTTCTAATATTTGATTAATCATAAGAGAAAAGTTGAAGCTTTCGGTTGAGATTGGTGTTGGTTCGGGTGGAAGAAGTGTTTGGAAGTTCATTGTATAAAAGCCAATTGGGCTGAGGATTGTTGTTGTTGTTGTTGTGTTGTGCAATGAGGCTGTGTAGTTGCCTGCATTTGTGTCGCTGTTTGATATTGCACTCTTGATCTGTTCTTTGCTTATACGTTCTCTCATTTTCTTTTTTGGTTAGTAATTTGTTAGGTATGCTTCAATTCCTTTGTAGATTTTCATAATTCCTTTATGTTATTAGTGTATTGTGTGTGTTGTGTTTGGTTACTAATAAAAAAAGTGGGGTTTGAAAGGATAAACTATGAGATTCTTGGGAGTGATTTTTTTTTACTCTATATACTTCAATTCTTTTTGTTGCTTTGACAAATCCTCGTGCTTTAACTTTCTGATCATTTGTGTTTGTGTGAGTCCTTTCTTTGGCTACTTAGAAAATATAGAGATTGAAAGGATAGAATGAAGATTCAACATTTTTTTTTTGGCTCAAAAACTGATTCAATGATATTTATCTCACCAATTCCTTCAGATGTGTCTTAACAAGCTTCCTAGATTTTTTGTTCTCTTTAATTTCCCACTGCATAATTAGTGATTTGTGTCGTTTGCTTTGTGTTCAAAGAATTAAGGAACAAGAAATTAAGAGAAGAAAAGAGAATTAAAAATAAAGCAATAATTTACTTTATTATTTAATTTAATTAATTATCTTTTGGACTCATGTGACTTCATTCGAGGAAAAAAGAAATCACTTATGCCCTCAAACAAAATTCTACCACCGTTAACCCCTTCTTTTCCGTAATGTCAATTAGCAACGAGGCTGTAATTTTTTATTTTTTTTAAAGGAGAGGGATTTTGATTAATTGAGCCAAACTTGAGGGCGTTTATGAATTTGCCCTAAAAAATACAAATACAACTTATTTTATGACTATAACTATTTTTACAGTCCTTTTGACATTCTATTTTTTGTTTACATTGTCGTAAATTCATTGAATGACTTGTATTCATTATGTAAAAATTTATTGATGCACTATAGCAATATTGAATTGGATTACATATGAGTTTTACTCAATATTATAATTAAAGTAAAATTAATGTCTATGAGATTTAATAGGTGTGACAGTTATTTCCATATAGCATTTGATAAGGATGGGAATTCGTGTCTTGCGTGTCGACCCATTTAATTATTCGTATTAAGACATGAAACACGGATTCGACACAGTTATTAAACGTGTTACCCACGTGTTATAATTGTGTCATATTTGATTCACATAATTTACTTAATTGTTTAACCTAGTTATGCATAATATATTATATTATATATATTTATATCAATAAAAATTATTTTTAGAATATAAACTATTGTTAGTATAAAATATTATTAAAATCATTATAATTTATCATTTTATAAATTAATTTATTTTATAATATAAAAATTTCAGTTTTATAATACATATGTTGTAAGTAGGTAAAAATCACTACAAGAATTTTTTGCATATTTGTCATTTTGTAATTTTTTTATTTGGCGGTTTTTTAAAAAAGTGAGAAATATAACACGGGTATAAAAGTCAAACCTGCCTATTCATCTTATTTGTCACTTTTTGTCCTCATTTAATCACATATTTATCACATATCTATAAAAGTGTGACAAGTATATGAATATGTAATCTTTCGCTTTCCACTCTCACATTTTCCTCTAATTTTTTCATTTCCCCCCTATCTTCTCATTTTTTCTTTTCAAGTATGTGAATATAATATTTTGAATTTTAATAAAATAAAGAAGTTATAAATGTCAAAATATTGATTAAATAATATAATTTGATGTTTCAATTAAAATTAAAAGTTTTAAAATCATTAAATAAAAGATAATATTATTGTATATATGAAAAAAAAATTTAGATATTAAATTACAGAAAAGTAAAATTTTAAACGTGGAAATTGTATGAAATAAGTAAGATTATTTTATAATTTCAAAGTGATCAAAATCACATTATTTAAATTTTTTTGATAAAAATTAAGGAATTAAAAATCTCAAATAAATTTTATTTTGAAATAATATAATATTTGTGCTTAAGTAAAAATTATTATAATTTATTTTAAAAATTAATTTAAACCAAATAGTGCTTCAAAAGACAGATAATGCCAAAACGATGTCGTTTAAGTTGAAATGAGCAACAAAACCCTACATGCCCACTCCTTGATCTACGATCTTCAGCATTTTCCCTCTTACGCTAGCCGCTCAAACTCATGCTCTCATCCTTCTCATTACCCTCATCGTTCTCATCCCTCTCATCGTCATCATCAACTGATCTCTCCATCTCCATCATCATTTCATTATCCTCCTCATTTCCATCTTCACGTTCCCCAATCTTTGACTCTAACCGTGCTCTAACGATTTCAAAAGTGAAATCTGTAAATGTTTGGCTTTCAAGAAGTCTCCATCTTTGCCCATAGAGCTCTCCGGTCAGTCATTTTTTTGCAATCGAAATCACAATTTTCTTTTTTATTTTAGATCCATTGTTATTGAGCATGTGAACTGAATAATTTTTTAATTGGTTTTAGTAAAACAATTTCTAGGATTTTATTTTTCATTTCTAATTTGGTTATGCCCTGGTTGTTAGCTAAATAATTTGGGAACGTTGTGGTGTTTTAACTTTGGTTGTGTTTAATTTGTACAAATTTTTGCATTTCGTCATCGGAGGTTCTCAAGTTAACCAAATGTTTGCAGATCATTTTTCCTCTCTCTACAAGTAAAGTTTGATTTCAACTATAATTACGTAATATATTTTAATTCCATCCTATTATCGTCTTTAATTCCTCAACACTAGACTTGGGTTTTTATTTTTTGGGATTAATTTCTCATGTGTTCGGGAAATTCAGGAAAAGATAGAAAATTAGAGAGCTTGATAGTTTCGTTTTTTGTTTGGTTTGATTTCTCAACTTGCTGTATATTATGTGTTAGGCTTAATTTATCAGAGTCCTTCTAAGGCTTAATTTCATTTTTTTTAATATTTTGGATAAAGTGACTGTGGTTAAATTTGTTTCAAATGGGAATTCTTTCCTCTAGCTGAAATGTTTGTCTGTAAATGTTGGAAAGTTAAGACGTGAAATTTCTACATTTTTCTATTGAAGCTTTATGAAAGAATGATTAAAATATAATAAAATAAAAATAAAAGTTCTATTTATCGGTTTTTTCAATCTAATGTTGTTTCAACAATTCAACTTGTCAATTTCAAAATTATATGTTAGCTGTTGGATGAAATGGATTAAGTGATTTAGTTTTAATACAGTAAATAACGATTTATTTTCCATTTACGGCAAGTTCTTTTTTGGCCTTTGTGCCGATGTAAATCTAAATTCTATGGTTGTTGATCTTAAATAGATTATTGAGCTCTCAAAGTAATGAAGCTATGTCTTCAATGGTCTTTTGCCACTTTTTATTGTTAAATAAAATACATGAAAATATTATTGATAAGTTCCCTTTCGTGAAAATTGAATTAAGGTCTTTCAGATTTATACAAAGGCTTTAGTCATGAGTTGTGTCTATAGCTAATAATCTAATGCCATGTTAATACACATATGTCTTGAGGATAAGTTCATAATGTCCATGTGTCGCTTTGGTGGAATTCACCTTTCATAACAAGTTTAATAATAATAAACTCTCATTTATTTAATATTTTATTCCTTGCCAAGGTCATTTCAAGTTCTCTATCATTATTGTCATTTGCAAGTATAGATATTATTTCAAAATTTGCAAATTTATTGCACAGTCTTGATGGTTGTTTGGAAAAAAAAAATTAATTCTTCTATTAATTGGGAGTTTGTGACATGTAGAGGTGATAATGGATGTGTTATCAAATGAGTCTTCTCTTGCATTGGGAACTAGGAAAAGCTTGCTTTCTATGTCCTTTTATCACGTGAGTAAAATTTTTTTATGTCTTTTTGCAATATAGTTTAAGATTGAATATTTGTTGGTAATATATTTATTATCTACTAAGAAAACATATATATACATAATAAAATAAAAAATAAGTTCTAAATTGGTTTCATATAGGGGACGTAGACTATTTGATGTATATCAATTGAAGGTAATTAATTTAGAATATGATATTAATTTGATGTATTTTATTAATTTGATTTAACATTTGTCTTTCTTAGAGAAAATTAAGATACATTAATTATTATTAACTTCCAAAACTAAAGAACCCAAGCACCTAGTATTTATTTATTATTAGAAATTAATTAGTTTTAAAATTATAGTTACCAGTGACCTTATTATTTATTTATTATTATTGCTTGTATACTGGTTACTTGTTTCTCATTTATTTACTTAGCTTCCCACCAACTAAATTGTTTATTAAATTATATTTAAAATATATATTACAACATTTATTACTTGTTCAAAGAAAAATATAGGTGTTCACACATATATACCACGCTCCAAAATAAAGGTTTGCATGTTGGTGATGCCAAAAATGGACAGGCAATTACTCCATTGGATTAAATCACTCTTTTAAAATTGTTTGTATAACTTTCTAATTTTGGAGCTTTGATTCTTTGTGTTATGTTACTATCATCCTAATATGTTTATTATTTAAGTTGTGATATTGTATGTTGAGTTACATTTAATTGTATAATTTATGTTGCAAGTAGAAAAGATTGGTTTTGATTACATGGATGTTGAAGCTTTGAAGAAGCTTAACAAAACAAGAAATTGGCTAAGAAACTTGCCAAGAAGTATCTTGCCTTTTTAACATCAGAATATGTGATCAAGCAAATCCCTCATTTGTTAGGCCCCAGTCTGAACAAGGCAGGCAAGTCTGATAAATATTTGACATTTGTTTTCTTTTGCTTAGTTATTTAAAGCATTTCATATATTCTTTCCTAGTTTCTCTTGGTTGTGATGACATGTAATTGCTGTGGGCCCAATTAATTAATGATTAGATAACTCTTAGTAATTGTGAGTTTGATGTTTCATTTGTAACATCTCCATCTTGTTTGACTACATGACAAATGATAATGGTTTAACAGTTGAAGGATTTCTTTTTTTGGTAATTTATATTCTTATTATTGCCTTTTTATTAAGTTGTTAATTTTGAAGGAGTAGTCAAGCTCATGTCCATAAAGGTGTATTAGAAAGTAATCTAATTTGATTATTTATAATTTTTTAGAAATTTCATCTATTTCTAACAGTGTTTGATAGTCAATAACACTAGTTTTTGTATATTTAGGGACCAAGACAAGAGGTATTGATAGAATGTGAGTATTACGTACTTAGATACATCAAGGAGATCATAGCAGACCCTAAAATCCTCTTTGATAAGGTGAGCTAACAATGGATTAATAAATTATTTTCTCAATGGTTCAGTCATAAGATATTAATGTTGATTTACATGGTTATGTTTTAGTTCAACTACAAGGACATATACAGTGACAACGAGATGAATAACATTAGAACTGAGTGGGCAAACCATGTATCTGGCATCATTCTAGACCAACTTGCCCAAAAAAAATGAAATGGTTAGTACTTTACAAGTATAATTTCTGAAATAAGTATGTGCTTGATGCACTTTTGGAGTAAATGTAACTAATTTGATGCATTTTTAGTTTTAATTGAACTTGTCTTTTTATTGTTGCAGATGGAAGACTAACATTCATTTGAAGATATAGATGTTGACTTTTTTGTCTGAAGATATAGATGCTAATGGATCTTTGATTTTTGTGGTTCAAGGATTACATGATGAAAAGAACAATTTAGAAGTAGATGGATACTTCCATTTTTAACATGATCAATCTTTTAGGTTTTTTTTGGAATGATTCTGGAAACTAGAATTTGTAAAGTTTTTGGAGTACTCTGTATACTAATTATATTGGTAAAGTTGAATGTCGCTTTTTGCTGAGCGTGGTTTATTACTAACTGGTAATTTGATCATTCATTTTTGTGTTTGAAAGTTCTTGTTCAATCACTATGACTTTGTATGCTTTGAAAGTACGTATGTTTGAATCAGCAGTGGACAAGATCATGATTTATAGCAAGCGGTTGCTTCACTTTAAGGATCTGTAGCTAGTTGAGTTTCCAGTTTCTAGGTATGTGTTCACTTAGTATTAATTAAATCTTTATTTAATTGGTTGGATGTTACAGTTGACAAATATATGTTCATATGATATATATTACTTCTTAATCTGATTGAAGATAGTATGGTGCTGGTGAAGTGTTAATTTCTTTAGTTGATATATAACGTGTTGTTTTAGTTGATATATATTATTTCTTAGTCTGATTCGAGTAGAGTTAAAGCTATTGCTGATGAAGTGCTTTGAATGTTTTAGTTCATGTGTTGCTTTGAATTTGCATATGATATATTTAAATTAGGATGGTACTGGTGATGTGCTATAGTTCTCATTGAGAGAATCAACTGATTTTGCAAATGGATGGAGACATGGATTACATTAATATAAAGCAGTTGGTGAAGTGCTTGTAATGTGTTACAATTGTCTGATGATGGGCAATCAATTTGGTAATATGATTGATTTTAAAGGTGTGCTCTTGGCTTGACATAGCATCACAAGTCAGTTGATTTTATATATGATGCGTTCGAAACTAGCAAGTATACTAGTCGCACAAGTAATAAAGTGATGAGTAAGATATCGTTCCCACGAGGATTGATTCTAATTGAATTTGTTATTCGAAAGCAACAATAAACTAAATGAGGGGAGTTTTGTTGATTGATTAACTAGATGAAATATTAATGCAAGTAAAGAATAACACAATGCAAATTTAAACAGATTGAAAAATTAATGAGAGAAACCTGGTTAAGGGATCCTTCTCTACCACAAGATATGGATTTGTAAATTAATTATAGAATTGTCATCCAATTACACCATTGAAATTATCAACCGTAGATAACAACAAGCTCTGTTATCCCAATCTTTCCTTACTTTGTTGTTAAATAAAACAGGCTCTTTATTTAATCTCTATCCATTAAACAACCTAGAACAAGCTCTCTAAATTTAATTCAATGGATGCATTACGATAAGAAAGATAGGTTGATCTAAGCAATAAACACACAAGCTCGGATTATTTAACTTAGGTTGTATTCTCCAATTGCAATCTCTGATCACAATTTTGCTACTAAGGATTAGAAATTCAAGACAATTACGGATCAAGATTTCTAGTCTAGCAATAGACAACAACCAGATTATATTCAGTTGGCCATTCAAATACAATCAGCAAGCAATCATAAGCATTAGATATGGGAAAATACAAGCAACTTCAATTAGAGAATTGGATAACAATTCTTACACAATCAACTTACAAAAACCATATCAGGGGCTTTGAAATCACCCTCAACCAATTCAGATTCAGTTACACATGTTTAAGAACGTGGTAAATACAATACAACATGGAGACATTCCAGAAAATGAAAGGGAAGGGAAAAACTTAGCAAATTTGATGTAATTCTCTTTGGATTGTAGTTCTTCCTCTTTCCAAGCTTCCTTTCTCCTTCAAGAACTCCAGGAGATGAAAGAATTCCAGAGCTGCAGCCTCCACCACGTTCTCCCCTCTTCAAGTTATCAAAATAAAACCCTAAAATGTGTTTAAATACTCTGCTACAGTAACCTGCTACAATGTCCCGTATTATACATGCTACAGTGATTTGTGGAATTACATTTCTATACTTCTCACACTGTTTTGATTACAACCTTTGGTACACTGAATGGATTTATAAACCGTAAATTTCTCCAGAAAATAGACTTCGAGAGCTTTCCAACGGTATATAATATGTCATCGGGTTCATTGTATATCAATACAATTAAATCCGAGAAGATGGTTGACTAGCAGAGGTGAAAATGAAGGGTTTTACTCCATTTTTGTGCAAGTTGCTCCAAAACTCCTACAAACATCAAAACCACACAAAAACATAAAAATACCAAGGAATATAGCAAAGAAACATGGACGAATTGATATGAAAAGTAATACATAAATAGACACCTATCAAATTCCCCCACACTTAGACTTTGCTAGTCCTCGAGCAACTACGACAATGATGAAATAAAACTAAACCGAAACAGAATCAACAAAAAATTAAAACACACAAATGCTTCATCTTGCAAATAGGCCTCAAAGATTGTACTTAATTATAACCCAAGGAAAACTTCAAAATAATGCACTTGATCAAGAATTTTATCCGAAAGATTAGTTTCGCTTCACTTCAATTCCTCAAGTGTGTGTGTGTAGAGCCATTCTCACCTAATCACTTGTAACCCGGATGAGTTTATGCATAAAAATGAATCATATTTAATATTGAAGATGTGTGTATAAATGAACTCCATAGGCCTGCTTTTCAAGTCACTCTCCACTAATGTAGACATGCACAACACCAAGGATCAAGTAGGACTTTATTAAGCTTGTAACGTTTGGCTTGGGTGAAGGTATGATAAAGGATAATAATTTGGCTCAAATCACCCACAAACACATAAATCATTCAAGACTATGTAGAGCTCAACCCTATAACACAACTTTATTTCAATTCACCAGGTTACTCCTCCAAACTTATTTAGAACACTCAATCTTTTTTTTTTTTTTTTTGCAGAAAACAAAAGAAAACTACACCCCCACACTTTGTTGTTTCATTCTTTTTAAGAACACTTAAGGGTATAGATCTCTTATTCTTCTTCTTTTGTTCTCTTTTTTTTTTTTTTTTCTTTTTTTTTTATTACACTTCCCCTCCCCCACACTTAAACAACACATTGTCCTCAATGTGTAAGTACGTGGACGATAAGTACAGATTGGCTTTTTTTCTTTTTTTTTTTACAAACACAATAGAACTCACTTGCATTGCTCATGACACATCCCAACCTCCTCTAACTTCCCAAAACCAGAACATAGCTCAGAATTTAATTGTGAATGATCTACATGCTCATAGGTAAGGGATAAACTGTTTGGAACAAATTCATTTGAGGTTAGGAAATCTTTTAGTGAGTTAACAAAGAAAAAGGCTTACAGAGGCTCAAAGGGGTAACTAGGGATCAATTTCAGTCAAGGTTGGCTATTAAGGCTCAAACGGTCCAAAGATGGCCTAAATCATTTCCCCAATGTTGCACAGTCTAGGATTTCGCCTCGAGTGACCATCAAACAAGTTCTAGAATTCATTGAAATCTGAAGAAACATTTAAATTACATAAACTTTCTCTAAGTGAACAAATAACTCAGTGATAATAGCTCAGTGCTCAATGTTGCGCAAGGAATCAAAAGCAAAGCGAAAACCAATAAACATTTCAAGCACACAGATCCATGCATCATTTATCATTTTCCAAGAGTTATTCTTATTCAATCATTATCTTATCATCGACCCACAAAATGCAAGAAAAGAGGTACGTGGCGTTGTTACACCTGAGTCAAGATTGTATATTTCAACAATCCTTAGGACCAGTAGCCCGCAGACTTAAGGTTTCAAGCCTATATACCTTTATTATGAAGAACAAAACAAGAAACAAGACACTTTAAACGACATAAAATAAACAAACTACAGATTTATTTAGAGAGAATGCGTTTCAAGAGTTAAGGAAACCCTATATTCTGCCATTCTCAGGTTTTTCCACAATGTTTTTTTTCCGAATCGAAACTGATATAGACAAAAACACACAACAACTCTAAATTACACAAAACTAAACTTACTCATAAAATAACAAAGTCCAACAAGCCAGCAAACAAAAACAAGTCAGTTAGAATGTGTCTAAAAAGTTTAGAAGTTAGCCTCCTTATTCAGCCATTATGGATTGAAGAGATCCAGAATGCGTTTCAAGAGAACTTGAACTTTTTAAGCCACCACTTTAAAAACCGAGATTAGAAAATATTACCTGGGACGAAAGAAATAACCTGAAAAAGCTCAAAAGAAATAACATGAAAAATCTCAAATAAACACAATAAAAAGAGAGCAAACAAAAGTGAAGCAAACCAGTAGATAAAGATTACAGACTTAGCGTTAAATCCAGTTTACGCCTTTTATTGCTTTCCGCAAACCAATCTATCCGAGCTATTATTGGATCAGGCGAATAGACGAATGCTTGTAATTTGTCAATTAACTCCCCTGCAGTTGAAGCTGTAACCAGGATTTGCCTCGCCGACCGTGAGATGAAGTTTTTTTCTACTGCTTGATCAAGAAAAGACAACAAACCATCAAAAAAATTATTGACATTTAACAAACCAATGGGTTTCCGATGGACGTTTAGCTGTGCCCAAGAGGTGATTTGAAATATCTCCTCTAATGTACCATAACCACCGGGCAAAGCTATAAAGGCATCAGATTTAATGACCATATGTGCAATACGCTCATGCATGCTAGAGACTTGTAACTCTTCCCCCATTGTATTGCCTATGATATCTCGCACAGCTAATGGTTTAGGGATAATGCCGAGAACTTTACTTCCTCCCAAGGATGCTGCTGTCGACACACACCCCATTAACCCAAGACTACCCCCTCCATAAATCAAATTAATACCCCTCGCAGCTAGTGTCCTACAAGATCAAGAGCTGCTGTGGTAAACTCTCCATCTTTACCAAATTGCGATCCGCAAAATACGCATATATTGCGGAATCGCCGAATTGGTGTTTTCTCCATTTATACAAGTGCTCTAATCTTGTGTAAGACAAGTTAGATATTATGCTTTTCAATTGCAAGACAGGTTATGGAATGACATATGAAAATATGCAGAATGTATATATACACCCATAAAACTCTCAAATTTTGACACATGGGGACATACTTTCGGTGGGGGTTGCTCGATGAAGATTTATCGCCCCAAGATTTGAAAAAATTAGATATGCTTTCGGCGAGGTTTGACAAAACCTACACACTTGTCTCCCACGTTAAGCATGGAAAATGGTGATACACTTTCGGCGGGGGTTGACAAAACCCCCACACTTGTCTCCCACGTGAAGCATAAAAAATAGAGATCCACTTTCGGTGGAGGTTGACAAAACTTCCACACTTGTCTCCCACGTGTACTTATGCCATAGGGTAGTCATATGGTTTGTCAAAAGAAAACTTGAAATTAAAACAAACAAAATCAACAAACAACAACAACACAAAAACAACATTGATAATCAGATCAAACGAAACAAGAAAATAAAATTCGACAACAACAACACACATTCAAATATACAAGTAGTTGTGATTGTGGCTCACATCTTCCTCTGGTTTTACGTCCAGTAACGGCTGAAACGCCTTCTATGAGTCGGGGATTTGCTTCCCATCCAGTTTTCTTATAAACTGGCAAACAGGGTCGTTTTTAGTCAGATTCCCTAGACTATAACACTGCAATTCATCACGAAATTGTGTCCATAGATTAAGCAATTCACGCTGAACAAGTCCACAAGAATGTGACTCGAGAGTTAACAAAACATTATCCAGCGACTCATTACTCAAATCATTCTTAATAAATGAAAGTTTATCTTCTCTATTCCTGGACGCAAAACCTAATGAACGACAAGTCTGGTTACAATTCCATCTAGCACATTTATAACATACTTGTAACCTTTTCGCTCTTCGCCTCTTGGCGTAGTAGCTCTTTCCTAGACCAGGCATGTATTTTGCGAGATTAATGTCCGGCTCACCGGACAATCTCACCTTGGCTTCGATAAGCCATCGGATATCTGCAGGCACATTTAGGAGCATCAATGCCCAAAGTCTAGTCATCCGTACTTTATAAATTTTAAACACAGCATTTTGAGGAAGTGAAGGGAAATATTTACGAAGGTTCGACAGAAAGATATCGGCATCCATTGAAGAGGAGAAAAGAAGAGATATTACCGATAATGCGATCGGGTTTGTTTTTCTCCAAGATATGCACGTTTCAAACCTTTGGCGAATGACTTCAACTTCCGTTTGGATGTTTCCACAAGCTGCTGCACAAATGAATTCGAAGTACGGAATAATCAAATTAAACAAAACAAAGGAAAAGAAAAGAGCAGAAACGAAACTAAAGACACATAAAAGAGATAACAACACAATAGTAAACAAAAGTCAAAAACAAGTAAAAAATATAAAAACAAATGAGACAGATGGCAAAGAGAGATAAAACCTGATCAATTTGATGGCCTACGAAAGGAATCTCCTCGAGAAACAAAAATCGATCATTATTACCTCATTTTATTTTTCTTTTCTTCTTTTTTTTTTATTTTTCAAAAACATTGGGTTGCCTCCCAATAATCGCTTGGTTTAACGTCCTCAGCCCGACGTTGGTTCCATCATGGGAGGGTCCAATCTCTGCTGTGCTTCTCTAGTGGGCTTGGATCCTTTTTCCAACAAGAATTGTTGCATGCATATGGCTGGGCCTTGGATGTTAGCAATCGTCCACTCAATAGCTGTTTTGTGATCTCTAAGTACTCGAACGAGTTTCGATTCTTGTATTGGTGCAAGGCCCATTTCTATTATAATTGGCAAAGTATCATTCTCACCCAAGAATCCATGCTTCAAATGATCTGGAAGAGGCTTAAGCTCCAAGGTATGGGCTTTCATCACAGAAGAGAGAAGTTTCTCATTAGATAAAGGAAAGTGAATGTACGAAACATCATACCTGTTTGTGGTTATAGCTATGGTCTCATCTAAGCTTACCACAACTTCCTCCATTTCTTTGGACACTTGTATCAACCTTCGTGGTCCTTTGAAATTTTCTATCCCTATGTGCTTACTAATAGCTACATCCAATCCATCCTTGCGAGTTAACTCAAAACATTGTTGTGCCAAAGAATCAGTAACATCAACTGCAAAAACAGAATACAAGTCACTAGGATACCTCATTGCCTCAAAAATATTGAAACGAATCACCTCGCCATCAAACTCCATGGTGAGAGTGCCATCATGAACATCAGTCTTGGTTCGGGCAGTTTTCAAGAATGGCCTCCCCAAAAGAATCGGTGTTGGATTGGGAGATGTCTCATCCTCCATTTCCAGAACATAGAAGTCTGCTGGAAAAACCAATTGATTCACCTGCACAAGCACATCTTCCACAACTCCCTTGGGATATGCATTAGAACGATCAGCAAGTTGAATTACAATACCAGTTTCCGCAAGAGGTCCTAGATTCAAAGAAGCATAAATAGAATATGGCATGACATTAATAGATGCTCTTAAATCTAACATAGCTCTTTCAAACTTGGTATTACCAATGGTGCATGGAATGGTAAATGTACCTGGATCTTTGCACTTTAGAAGAATTTTTCTTTGTAGTACAGCTGAAACATTTTCTCCCACATTTACTTTCTCATTTCCTTTCAACTTTCTCTTGTTGGTGTATAACTCCTTGAGAAATTTTGCATAACGAGGTACTTGCTTGATAGCATCCAGAAGTGGTATATTTACCTCGATCTTGTGAAAAGTCTCCAAGATTTCCTGCTCTTGTTCCTCCTTCTTTGATTTTGCAAATCTGCTAGGAAAAGGTGGAGGAGTAACATAAGAAGGAATGGGAGTTTTAAGATTTACCTTAGAAGATGATGTTTTATTCATGGTGGAAGTGGTGTCATCCCCTTCATTAGTTTGTGATTTCTTTGGTGGAATCTCTAATTGCTTCCCACTTCTCAAAGTTACAGCACTAGCATTCTCTCTTGGATTGATCACCGGCTGAGAAGGTAATTTCCTGAGCTTTGACTCTCAAATTTGCTCATGTTAGTGGCCAATTGTCCCATTTGATTTTCCAAGTTTTGGATACTTGCCCTAGTTTCCTGCTGAAATTGCATTGTGTTAGTGGCAAGTGCTTTAACAATATCCTGGAGAGACATACATGAATTTTGTGGAGCTGGTTGTGGTGCTGGTTGTGGTTGTGCTTGAAATGGTTGCTGCACCCTTGGTTGATTGAAACCTGGTGGTCGATTTGGTATGGCATGTGGGGCAATTGGTTGATGATTCCCATATCTTAAATTAGGGTGATCTCTCCATCCAGCATTGTAAGTATTGGAGAAAGGGTCATACCTTTGCCTTGGTGGTCCTGGAAATCCACCCATGGCATTGGCTTGTTCTGTATCTCCTTCTTGCAAAGTTGGACACATGTCGGTTGGATGGTCCATGGCAGAACATACTCCACATGCATAAGATTGCTGCATATGTCCTACAGCCATTTTTTTTACAAGAGAGGTAAGTTCACAAAGTTGTTGTTCAATGTTTGAAGTACTTACCTCATTTACTCTTTTTGGTAGTTGTGGCTCAAATTGACTGCTGAATTGTTGGGAGTTCACTGCCATGTCACTAATCAAACGTCTTGCAACGTTCGGTGTTTTATTAACTAGTGCTCCACCACTAGCAGCATCAATGATACTCCTTTCCATTGGTAAGAGACCCTCATAGAAATATTGAATTAGCAGTCCATCACTAATTTGGTGGTTTGGACAGCTAGCACATAACCTTTTAAATCTCTCCCAATATTCATAAAGTGATTCTCCATTGTGTTGTCGAATGTCACAAATGTCTTTTCTAATGTTTATAGCTTTCGAAATGGGAAAGTATTTCTCTAAAAAGAGTTTACTTATCTCATTCCACGTGGTGATGGTACCCGGTGGTAGATAGTATAGCCAATCTTTCGCCGAATCTACTAATGAGAATGGAAAAGCTCTCAATTTTATTTGCTCCTCAGACATGCCAGTTGGCTTCATACTTGAGCATACCACATGAAATTCTCTGAGGTATTTGATAGGATCCTCTCCTGCAAAACCATGAAATGTAGGCAAGAGATGAATTAGTCCAGATTTAAGTTCAAAATCTACCTCAAGATTGGTATTTATGCACAACGGTTGTTGATCGATAATTGGTGCCGCTAACTCCTTAAGAGTCTGATCGTTTTCCATCGCCATTACTTTCGATTCAGATTTGATTGAACTGCAAGAAGATGGGAGGGAAGTATGTCGTGCAAGGTCAAATTCTGGAGGTGGAGTTGAAATTGACCGATTTAGTCTTAAATTCGAGGATTGGAGAAACTCCTTAATTCTCTTAAGTCGCTGATCCGCTTCTCCCTCGGACATAAAAGCCTAAACACAAACAATCAGGAAATAACAATCAAGAATCAGTAGTAAAAACAGAATAACAAATTGATTAGAAAATCAATCCCCGGCAACGGCGCCAAAAACTTGATGCGTTCGAAACTAGCAAGTATACTAGTCGCACAAGTAATAAAGTGATAAGTAAGATATCGTTCCCACGAGGATTGATTCTAATTGAATTTGTTATTTTAAGCCACAACAGAACTAAATGGGGGGTTTTGTTGATTGATTAACTAATGAAATATTAATGCAAATAAAGAATAACAAAACAGAAAGTTAATTCGAATGAAAAATCAATGAGAGAAAACTGGTTAAGGGATCCTTCTCTACCACAAGATATGGATTTGCGAATTAATCGTAGAATTGTCATCCAATTACAGCATTGAAGTTATCAACCGTAGATAACAACAAGCTCTGTTATCCCAATCTTTCCTTACTTTGTTGTTAAACAAAACAGGCTCTTTATTTAATCTCTATCCATTAAACAACCTAGAACAAGCTCTCTAAATTTAATTCAATGGATGCATTACGATAAGAAAGATAGGTTGATCTAAGCAATAAACACACAAGCTCGGATTATTTAACTTAGGTTGTATTCTCCAATTGCAATCTCTGATCACAATTTTGCTACTAAGGATTAGAAATTCAAGACAATTACGGATCAAGATTTCTAGTCTAGCAATAGACAACAACCAGATTATATTCAGTTGGCCATTCAAATACAATCCAGCAAGCAATCATAAGCATTAGATATGGGAAAATACAAGCAAATTCAATTAGAGAATTGGATAACAACTTCTTGCACAATCAACTTACAAAAACCATATCAGGGGCTTTGAAATCACCCTCAACCAATTCAGATTCAGTTACACATGTTTAAGAACGTGGTAAATACAATACAACATGGAGACATTCCAGAAAATGAAAGGGAAGGGAAAAAACTTAGCAAATTTGATGTAATTCTCTTTGGATTGTAGTTCTTCCTCTTTCCAAGCTTCCTTTCTCCTTCAAGAACTCCAGGAGATGAAAGAATTCCAGAGCTGCAGCCTCCACCACGTTCTCCCCTCTTCAAGTTATGAAAATAAAACCCTAAAATGTGTTTAAATACTCTGCTACAGTGACTTGCTACAGTGCCCCGTATTATACATGCTACAGTGATTGTGGAATTATATTTCTATACATCTCACACTGTTTTGATTACAACTTTTGGTACACTGAATGGATTTATAAACCGTAAATTTCTCCAGAAAATAGACTTCGAGAGCTTTCCAACGGTATATAATATGTCATCGGGTTCATTGTATATCAATACAATTAAATCCGAGAAGATGGTTGACTAGCAGAGGTGAAAATGAAGGGTTTTACTCCATTTTTGTGCAAGTTGCTCCAAAACTCCTACAAACATCAAAACCACACAAAACCATAAAAATAGCAAGGAATATAGCAAAGAAACATGGACAAATTGATATGAAAGTAATACATAAATAGACACCTATCAATATATTTGTTTCTTCATTAATTTGTTTGTTGATCAATATGTTTGGAGTTGATTTTCAATGAATTGTACCCTTCAAAAAATTTCATATATTTGTTTACAAATGACAAAAACAGATATATATAAAATACTTGGCTTATAAAGCCAAGTATTATATATTTTTAAATTTTGCTACCATATTAGGTGGCCAAAAACCGTCAAATATCTCTTCACAAAATTATACTAGTCTAAACTTATCGGTCGATAATTGTCAAATATGAATAAATTAAAAAAAGTTAGCTTTGAAAATATATACTTATCGGGCAAAAGGCGTCAAATATTGTTTTATTTAAAAAAGTTGCCGTTAGGAGCAACTAAATTTGACTTAAAAGTGACAAATATCGTCCAAAGCTCCATTTCCTGTGCAAAACTATATTTGTCTTTTTTATGTGAGATATTTGATTACTTACATATTTGGTGTTTTGACTGACCGTCAAATGGATCATATTTGACAGTGTCATTGGTAGCGCTTTCTAGACTATCAAATATATACTTACGCGGCGGTCAAAAACCGTCAAATATGAGTATTTTTTTTGTAGTGAATTTATATCATTAAATGAGCTTATAAATTAAGGATAGATAAAATATGTTTAACTATTAGTGTCATTAAACGGGTTGGCGTGCTGAACACCTTCAACATGAATTCGATCCATTTATTAATAGTGTATCGTGTTTATGTCGTGTTCACGTGTCGAGTTCCAAATTCGCACCCTTAGCATTTGAGTTACTAATAGATGAGACTTAATTAGAAGTTAATATTCCCAATGACTTAGTGAGGATATTTATTAACAATAAAATTAATAAATTAATAATATAAAATTTGTACAACATATCCTTTAGTGTGTTTTCAATACTTGTGTTTTGGTTATGCCTTCAAAAGCATATAACATTGTAACAAAAATGCCTATCATAAAGAACGAAAACCATTGAAAAAGCCTCTTTGCCTTCATAAATACTCTTCAATGAAGGCAAAAAATTGGCAAACGCCTATGGGATTATTAAAGTCAGAAAAAGTCTAATTTCCATTGACAATTAGGAGGGCGCTAGTTGTTGGAATTCACGAGCCTATATTTTCTCAAGGGTAATGGTTGTAGGAAATTTGTAAAACCACTATTGGAAAATAGAATTTAAAAGGGCATGAGGTTGTTGGTTGTCTTTATTAGTTGCAACAAAATTGATTATTTCTGAGGTCTAAGCAAAAAAAAAAAATTTTAAAATTAATGGGAAGATTAAAAAATACCCCAAATCAGGGAGCTTTTTTGATAAATGACTATGTTCCTGAAAATTTACATGCTATAACCTAGGGGTGGGAATTGTTGACACGACCCGCAAACCCGACATGACACGGCACACAAATTAGCAGGTTTGGGTTTGTTTTAATCATATTTGGGTCATGTTTAGGTTGAAATTTTCAACTCGTTTAATAATCGGGTCGTGTTTGGGTTGAGGGTTTGAACCCACGGGTGACACGAACCCGTTTAATGACACGAATCCGTTAGTGACACGAACCCGTATAATAACACAACCTGTATAATGACACGCAACTGTTTAGTGATGTATAACCCGAATAAAACATAATATCATAAAGACACGAATTGACAATTTGACACGATTAAATTTTGAATCGATAAAATTACAAACACAAGTCAAAAATTAATTTGAATTTTTAACTACTAAAGAGTCAACGAGATGAAATTGATTTTTTTTTCTAAATTTAAAATTGTATTTAAAGTTTGTATGGAACTTGGTGTTTAGTAGACTATTTATCGTGTTGTGGAATGAAGTTTGTTTGAGACTTGGTATTTAGTGGACTATTTATTGTGTTGTGGATTGAAGTTTGTATGGGACTTGGTATTTAATGGACTCTTTATTGTATTTTGTGGATTTAAGTTTGTTTGAGACTTGGAATTCAGTGTATTATTTATTATGTGTGGATTGAAGTTTGTATAAGACTTGATATTTAATGGACTCTTTATTGTGTTGTGGAGTGAAGTTTGCATGCGACTTGGTATTTAATGGACTCTTTATTGTGTTGTGGATGGATTTTGAATATTTGATTATTGTTATTTAAAAAAAAGTTTGAAAATGGTAATGTGTATTCGTGTCATAATCGTGTTAATTATTTAAACGTGTCATAATCGTGTCAAAATATTTAAAGTGTCAAAATCGTATAGACATATTATAATCGTGTTAAAGTATTTAAACGTGTCATAATCGTGTTAAACGGGTTATATTCATGTCAAACCCAAAAATGAACTGTTTATTATTCGTGTTAGCGTGTCGAGTCGTGTCACCCGTTTAATAATCGTGTCGTGTTCGGGTTGGGTGTTTTTGACACGAATAATAAATGGGTTGTGTTCAGGTCAATTTTTATCGTGTCATAGCTCGACACGACACGAACTCGACCAGTGAACTCGTATTCCCACCCCTACTATGACCCCATCCGACACTCGATAAAGGGTTATAATATGTAAATTTTTAAGGACAGGGTTATTCTTGCGACCAGCACTTATTTTGGGCATTTTTTGGATTTTCTTAAAATTATTGTGTAAATAATAAAACTAGTAGAGGGGAGATATTCCAATAAAATGACGGTGAAGGACAAAAGCGCTTGAAATTACTAATTCATATTACATAAAATGGGGAGAAGCTCTCCAAAACCATGTACTAATAAAAAGCTTTAAGGTGGCTTTTATAGGCACTTTACCTCGACAAGCCAACTTTAATAACCAATGATATTTAGGCACACAAAAGTTAACTAGGGTTGATCAATGTAACTTCCATCCGCTTCTAAGCTTCTCACTCTTTCAAACTCCTTCAGTGCTCACTTCACTAGCTAACATGGTTTCTACTCCAAGCACAACTCAGATTGCATTTGTTATATTTGTGGTGGGGAACCACCTATAGCACTAATAGATTTTAATCTACAGAAGCTACTTTGTTACTCATTTCCACAAACTCAACTTTAGGGATTTTACACTTGTGTTGGAAAGTAACTTAAATGGTGGAGCTCCACACTATATATTCACAACATGCTCTTTTGGAGATCCACTACTTTAAGTTAATCACTTTAACTCTACTAAAGAAAAACTTAGTGGGATAAAAACTTTAGTAAAGTAACATAATTATATAAGAACTTAAAGTGATGTTGGAAAACAATTGCCTTAATAAAATCCTTGCCAATAAAACTGAGTGGGATAAAAATTGTTCAAGTAAAAAGAGTGCAGTGCTTTTGTCCTTTATGTGCTCTCCTCGAAAAATAATTCTTTACTAGGTACTCTCCTTCTGATAATAGCAAAAAATAAACTATGCTTGATCAACCAGAGATTTTCCTACAAAGAATAATATATGATAAACTGCATTATGATGCAATCGCAATCTCAATAAAGTACGTGTCCAATTGTTCAAGACTAACAAGTAAAATGTGTAATCGCATTCACTATAGGTATATATAATTCATCAATTTCAATCAATGGGAAATTATGTACCACAAGTCAAGCTTTATTACAAGTGAAAAGTCAAGCTTTATACAACTGACATTGTATTCACATATCATAAGTACTCTTAACTCAACCAAAATTGCATCTTTTCCAATCATGGTCATGGCCTATTATTGGCAACGGATTATCTCTTGTTTCCACATCTCCATAAAATTATCTCAGCCTCCTCAAGAGCTTTAGGCCCAACCTTTTTTTGTCTCTACTAGGATTAAGCACTTTTAAGCCTCTACAAGGGCTAGGTTTTGTCTCTATTAGGACAAAAGATTATGTTACCACTCCAAGGGTAGCAAAAGGCATAGCTTGAAGGCTTTTATCAACTTTTGAGAGATTATGGAACCCGAATTTCCTTTATAATGAAAAAAATCTACCACTTTACTAGGTGGTCAGATGAGTGACATCAAATTTTTAGTTGGGGCATTAGTATGACTTCAATATAGAAAGATAATAATATAAAACATTCTTATTGAATGCAAAACAGTAATTAAACAAAAACTACAGATATAAACAAAAGAGAAAAAAACTTCATGATACTAGTTCTTCAGTTATCATGTTGGAAAAAGTCCTGCAACTTCAAGATGACGGTTATTTGGTTTGTCAAACTTTTCAAGAACATTTAACTCCATATTCTTTGTTTTTTTTCTGAATCCTTGGTAGAGGTCCACTAAATGTTGAGATATGCTATACCTCCGTATACTATGGCCTTTTGTACCCATTTATAGCAGATGTTCTCATCATTTTTTTGATGAGGAACGAGGTTCCTCAAATTAAAGAAAGGAAGGGAGATAGAGACATAGGAAAATGGAGAAACAATAAAAGAAATTTGGGGTCAAATAGGAAAAAAATAATTTTATTTGGGGTCAAATAGGAGAAAAATAATCTTTATTAAAAAGATCAAAAATCGATATTCGATAACCTAAGAAAAAAAACTAATGGCACAAATTTATAGTTTTAACAAACATAACACGACTAGGAGATATAATCTATTAGGAAATAAAATCTAATCTCAACCAAATTAGAAAATACCAAAAGTAAATTCTAAACAAATAGTAAACTATTAATTAGGAAAATAACTTAAATTACAATTATTACTAATTTAGAAAGTCAAAATCGCGAATTTATTAAAATCCCTAGAATTCAAATATCTCTAATTTTATTCCTTATCTATCTTACATCAATTCTCCCCTTTTAAAGAACTAGACCCTTGGTGAGTTGTCAAGGATAAAGTTGCCAAACACAAGAAAACACCATGTCATGTCTTTCACGAGCATAGGAAATTTGTTAACCCAAATCTTCATTTCATGATGGTCCAATAGCATAGGCATATATAATTGAAAAATTGATGATGCTTCATTGGCCTTTAATGTTGGTAGGGAAGCAACAATCACCATTAAGGATTACATAGTAAGCTTATCATAGCCATGGTTAGAACAAATTTCAAACATAAAAGAAACACCTATGAAATCAAATTTTTGAGATGAATGAATGATTTTAATAAGGTCTTCTTCCATGATAAGCTTAAATCCACATATACTCTCTACGTCATCATCAACACCTTTAGATGCATGTTCACCTTCAAAATCAATCTCCTTTGTGTCTTCATCCTCACTAGATTCATCATCATGCTTATCTTCATTGGATGAAACTATATGTTCAATATGTTCATCCTTGATAGTTTATTTATGCATAGAAGGCTTTCAGGTAAAGAGGGTAGGATCAAGGTTGACCTTTTCAATAGTTAGCATAGTAATCTTATCAAGTTGTGACCCCATTATATCCATTCTATAAAGTAATTGTTGATTGCTATTTCAAGGCTCTCATATTACTTGTTAATTGATGATCCTTAAGGCGTCCAC
This sequence comes from Boswellia sacra, assembly GCA_013180625.2. NCBI lineage: Eukaryota > Viridiplantae > Streptophyta > Magnoliopsida > Sapindales > Burseraceae > Boswellia > Boswellia sacra. The sequence goes on along the minus strand of SNVD02004686.1, from coordinate 108,226 downwards.
ATCACTAACTAATTGTTGGTAGTTTTTATGTTGTTAGATTGATGGTTTATGATCATATTGGTCATCGATATGAGTGTTTGACTTTTGGTAATGATGGTTAGCTAGAGGGACTAAGCTTGCAAGAATCAACAGTATAGAGGACTGCAATTGAAAGAGTTAAATTGAAAATTATAGAACATGAAGGCCAAAGCTAAAACAAACCAAAACCTTGGGTGGCCAACAATATTTTACATGCGTAACCAAGCAAATTTCTTGTAGGAAAAAACAATTTGATGCTTGAACTTTATAGATTGGCTGGTAGGGAATTCAATAAACTGAGTGTTAGATATATGCCCTAAAACTATGGATATTTTTGTAAATTTGTAAACATTTATATGAATAAATAGAGTTGTTATTTATATTTTGTCCTAATATGATTGTATCAATGATTAAAGGTTTCAGAGCTTGTACATTGATAAAATATCTGTATAATGAGATAGTTTAGACCTATAAAAAAAGCTAAGCGCTTTCTTTGGATAAAGGTTTTTGTGTTGTTTGTCTTAATAGAGAATGGTAAGTCTCTAACTATTTGAAGTAGAGACTTTAGGACAAAGACACTTGTGCATTATGAATGAATTGAACTAGACCACGTAGAATTAATCATTTGGTGCAAATGCTATGATCGAACGTAAATTACCACACCTGAGCACTAAAGGCATATATACCTTAATCCTGAGTGGATAGTGTACCTCTAATATATAGGCTATGGTATTTGACTAAAATAAAAAGTGAGACCTGAAATGAAAGGTTAATACATTGGCTAGTTGGGATTGTAACATCTATATCTTAGTAGATACTATACCATAAATATGGAATTCATGACTCTAAAAGAATTGCAGAATATTACCTTGATGGTTTACAAGGTTTTAAGTGATGAATCTTGGCCAAGTCTTTAATGAAGGATTTTCATTGAATTAAATTTATCTTAAATCTTTTAAATGATAAAACTGGTATCAAGGAGTCAAGATTTAATAAAGGGATAAAACGATAAATTATACTTAGCTCCAATTATTGGTATTCCATAAAAGGTATTTGTGAAAACCTATTGCTCAATGGATGGGCTTCCTAATCTAAATGAATATTTTGATTCATGGGTGCAACTTTAAGCCTATAGTGGAATAGGTCAAAGCTAATGGATGAGGCCTAGCACAATTATGAGACAATAGGGTACTGGGTTAAGTCTATTAGAGCTTGTAATTAAATATGTCTATTATAAGTCCCTTGAGTAGCTTATATAAATTAGCTGAACTAGACTGGACTTTAGAAATTAAATATTTAATTTAATTGGATTTAATAGAGAATAAAGCCTAGTTATTGAATTAAATAAATAATCAATGGACTTGTTGTTTGGGCTAAATATTTAATTAATATGATTAATTAAATATATGAATTAATTAAAGAGTTAATTATATGATTAATTAAATATATGAATTAATTAAAGAGTTAATTAAATAAGGCTTACACTGGCGTTGGACCCTAGTATTATTAAAATGCTTAAAAGCCCAATTAGGTTTATATGAGAGATAGCCCTAATAGAACTAGGACAACTAATTATCATTGGACAAGGATTATAAGACACATATAAGGTTTCGATAAGGTTTCACGCAGGCCAAGAAGATTGCCTCCCTGAAGTTTGCACAAAAAACACCACAGGGCACCTTGAACAAAAACGAATACACCCTAGAGGGCATCTCTCTACGTCTTTTCACCTTCCCAAGTGTCCTCTAATCTTGTTTGTTCTCTTCTCAAGCATCATCCAACAAAAAAATAATATGCATGCTAGTCTTCTTCAGCAAGTTTTTCAAACATACCTTGGAACTAAAGTGAAAAGAAAGTAACAAAATTTTGAATTTTGTAGTCATAAGGTCCCAGTCCTACACCCAATTTTGCTATGTAGATTTTGATCTCATTGTGTCTAGGTCCCAAAACCAAGGAGATGTCAATTCACTTATTGAAGGCGATGGTGGTTGTCAAGGTCGTGCGATGAAACTTTGGATGGCTTTTTAACACTTTTCCAGTGAGAATTTGAAATTGGTACTGAAGGACAACTTGTAGATAATATCGAGGAGATATATGACAGTGGTGGAGGTGTTGTAAACATCACCAATCAACTTTAGTCAACATCGCTCAATAATAGTTAATAGTAGTAGTGGTGGCTTGATAGACAATTTTGTTTTCTATTTTTATGGTGGAATCTGATGGATGATAGAGAGTGACAAAATTAATTCATTGATGATGATAAATTTGGTGTTTATGGAATTTATGAACAATGAAGGATAGATAGTAAAGGACGGGACCAAAACATGCTCTAATACCAAATGATAATGTAGGCATTAGATTTTTGCCTATAATTTGAGGCCCAATGATGAGACATGGTACTATCGTCAAAGGTATTTGTCTCACCGTCAAAGCTTATGAACTTCCATAAAACTGTACAAAAAAATAGAAAATAAACAAAAACAAAAAAAAAAGCAGTGCAAAGGTCATGAAGAGGTCAAGTAGGTGCCAAAATAGGCAAAATAGGTGCACGCTTATATAGCCTAAAAATGACCGCCTTGGAATCTTCTAGACGCTCTGAGAACCACCTTAGAAACCCTAAAAAACCCTAAAAGCCACATAGAGTAGGTGTTGCACCTGCACAACAAGGCGCATGCCTGTATGTTGAGTAGGCGCACACTTACTCTCAGGATCCTATATTGGAAAAACCAATCCATTTCAATGCCACAGTTCACCTATATAAACATTTATGGTTTTTAGTATCAAGCTCGGATGACATACAAGAAATTGGTGGAGTACACTCAAAATTAATTCCTAAACACTTTGTCTAAGTTAAGGTTTTCTCTACAAAACCTTGACAAATCAGTTTTCTTCAAGTTCAAGCTTTGGAAGTGAGGTCATTACCCTTGAAAATGGTATAGAATTGAAGGCCCTAATTCCTTAATTCCTTTCTTAGTTTTCTTAAATGTTTTATTAGTAGCATGTTTAGGTTTACTGCTATGTTTAGAAGCACATTTTAGGAGTAATGTTTAGGTTAGTTTTAATTTCATTGCTATGTTTAGTTACTATTTAATTAGTTGTTTAATTAATTGCTTAGTTAGTTAGCTAAATAGTTGATTAGTTAGCTTGGTAGTTAAATAAGTATGATTAGTTAGGAAATTTATGCTTAGTTATTATGGTTATGCCATATTAGTAATATCTTGATTATGCGTGAATTGGAATGATGAATGAATGATTGTAATTGTGGTATGATTAAGTCCTTAACTAGAATCTTGTGTTCTTGTTAAGAATACCATTCTGTCTTAATTATGCCATGATTAAAAACTACTTTTTTCTTTGAAAACAAGTAATTTGATCTTGGCTATGAACAGGCATGCGCCTGTTCTTGATTTAGCAGAGGCGCATGCCTCTTTCAAGAGTAGGTGCATGCCTATTTGTGGCCAGACCATGAATTCTTTCCTTTTTCCTTTTTATGCCATAAAATGCTTATTTTTTGTTTGATTTGTGATGCATGATTACAACATAAATTAATCCTTCTGTAGTGATTTGTTATTTGTTTGTATGGATTATGAAATGGTAACTTAATTCCTTTATAACTTTGGTTATCCTCTCTATCATTTACTTTTTATGCGTTATTTTGGGATACATTGTTGTAATCCCTTCCTCGAAATCCCCTATGCTTGAAAAACAATTGTAACTATATTCTCCTCCCTCTTTCTCTAGATGTATATAACTATTTCACCCTGCATGTAATAAAAAGATAAAACTTGATTATGTGTCAAAAGGAATCTAGGATCAAGATGGATAGAATTGATGAACTAGAAAATCCCAACCCAGTAAACCCTATTAGAGGTTGGACTTTGTATGAGTAGACTGAAAGTCTGTATCAAACTTCCTGAACCTATCTCTAAAGGGGTGATAAGTAGTTAGGTCCAGAAGCGAGGGATTGGCTACCGTCACTCACATTTCTTCCCACGATTAATTACCCGGGTGGTGATTTCATTTGATTTCTTTGGACCTGCCTTTGTGGCTTCGTCCAATTACCCTCTGAGCCTTTTCACAAAACTCAGAGAAATAGTGCCAAGGTCACCACGACTCTGGCGGGATGAAAGCCGTATCCACAGATAAGGAACAAGGTTCCTCAAATTAAAGAGAGAGAGGGAGATGTAGATAGACGTAACAGGAGAAAGAATAAAAGAAATTTAGAGAAGACATAGAGTGAAATAGATGGAGAAAGTAATCTTCATTCAAAGATAAAAAAATCTATATTCAATAGCCTAAGAAACAAAATAACTAATGACACTTATTTGGAGTGCCAACAAACATAACTCGACTAGGATATAGAATCCAATCCCAACCACACTTGAAAATACCAAAAATAAATTCGGAACAAAATAGTAAACTATTAATTAGGAAAATAACTCAAATTAGGATTACTACCAATTTAGGAAGTCAAAATCCCTAATTTATTAAATCTCTAGATTTCAAATAAAATCCCTAATTTTATTCATAATCTATCCTACATCATTTTTGGATGGTCTTTTTTTTTCTTCTTCTTTTCTTTTGAATTATCATTTTCTAAATCTTCAAATGTTTCTTCTTGGTGGTCATTATTATTATTTTGATGGTTAAAAGATTTCTGACCACTTTTTAAGTGATTTTTACATCATCGTTTCTTCCATATCGATTACAATTTTCATTTTTGTAAGTGTTTGCATTGACATTTGGAAGAGTTAGTGATCCAATCAGATGTGATTGGTGATTTTGTAATAAACTTTCATTGTTCTTTTCAGCAACCAACAAGCATGTGATCAAATCAAAATGTTTTAATTCTAACTGCTTAGTGTATACCAAATAAAAATAGCTTAGGTTGTTATACAGTCCCCCTAAGTAGTTCGTTTTATGCACACATTGTTCATTTTATCTTTTTAAAGACACGTAAGGTGATTCAATCAAAATAGTTGCATATTCATACAAAGAAATAAGGAGGAGAATAGAGTTACATTTCTTTGTAAACATGGGGGAATGGGAGGAGGATTACAACAATTTCTCATTCAACAACAACGATAAACTACTTCTAGCACTTCAAATATCCATTCATTCATTCATAGAAATCATATATTCAAATATCAACTATAAACAATCATTTCGAGACTCGATGAATAAAGAATTCTCACCATCACATGTGAGTCTATTCAATGTTTATCAAGCCTCTACATGCATTCAATTATCATTATAAGTAATGGTCTCTCACCATCAATGTGAGTCCACCATCACTTTATGACATCATCCTAATCATATTTATAAACATTGTATTTATAAAATCAATCAATCAATTAGAATTCAATACAAAGCCATAATCTAGAATCATGACACTTCTACCTAGATTTGATATTTCTTATCATGGTAATTCTACCTAAGCATGGCATTTCTAGCCTAAACAATCAATCAATATCAAAGATGGCTATTCTAGCCCAATTTAAGCAATCAATATGGCATTTCAATCAAACAAAAGCAATTCTTGCCTATTCTATCTTATTTCCTAGCATGCTCCAAAAATCATAAGTCTTCCTAGCATAACTCATGTCCTCTTAAGCACAATTCTAAACATGTACTTCTAAGCATGATTTTAAACATTCGTAAAGAAAATAAACTCCTAAACATGTTTCTAATAAAGGAGGGAAAGATGACTCACCTTGACACGTATTTCCACCTTACAAAACAAATAAGGATTAAACAATTCAAAAAATCCTAAACATGCTTCTAAGCATAAAAAATAAATCCTAAATATGCTTATTCTAAGCATAGATAAACCTAAACATGCTTAATTCTAAGCAAGAAAATAAAAAGAAAAATAGAGGGAGAAGAGGGAACTGCTCTCTAGACGTACCATTTCTAGGTTTAGAGCAATAGAGTGCCTAAAAACTTTAAATTAGAAAAGACTCCTTGAATTCTCAAGTGTGTCTTCAAGAGGGAGAATAGAGGCTTTTAATGTTTTTTGAACAGTGAGGAGGATGGGCGTTCATATAGTTGAGGATTGAATTAAAAAAGGAAGTCAAAAATCAAAATAGGAAGGTTGATACGAAATTTGCCAAAATTACATGGAGAACAGCCGGCCAATTGTGTGAGGATTGCGAGCCGACAATGGGATAGCTGTTCTACTGTTGATGGACCATGGACTAGTGGTGACCCACCAAACCCCCTTGTTTTGTATTTTTTCAATGCAGTCCTCCTTTCACCTTTATCTATTCAATCATGTGTAACTCTTTGAGTTCAACTCTGATTTGTAATTCGTAAAATTAAGTGAAAACTAGACATATGTAGCTTCACAACAATATATGATTTATCATTAGATTCCTCTTGCATTAATTTATGTGATTTTCAAAGTCATGTGTGGTTTTCCTTAACTCTCTTTTTTTTGCTTCCAAGGGCATTTTGATCATTTTCATTGCTCGACATTCATCTTGCCTTTATCATGAAGCCTAAAAAATCAAGTGTATATAGATTGCTGCCTACTTTGGAGAAGTTTGTGAGACACAAAAATAGAAAAAGTACTCTTACTTGGTCTTTTTTCGTCTCGTCTTGGCATCCTTCACCTTCATTTACATTCTGTCAGACTTCTCATCTTCTGCTTTCCTCCTTTAATTCTTGCAAAACAGATGTACTCATGCAAGGGCTGATGTGCCCACTCAAGGGCTAGTGTGCCCACTCAAGAGCTGATGGGTCCACTCAAGGGCTAAAATGCATCCTTCTAATACATGAAATGCACTTCTTTGAGTGTGAACAATATGCACTCTTCTAGTATAGACACTAAATCTTTCTAATCCATGAAATGTATCCTTACGATGCTAAGATGAAACACTCTTTAGTGTACCTACTTCTTAGGGTTTGCTAGCACTCTTTAGTGCACCTATTCTAAAGGATTCAAACACTTTTAAGTGCTCTTACTTCCTAAGATTTTCAACACACTTTGATGCACCTCTCCTTAAGGCTTGTGCCTATTCTAAGTGCTTAAAACAATCTCTAGTGCACCTACCTCTTAGGATTTTCAACACTCTTCGGTGTGCCTCTTCTTAGGGCTTATGCCCCATCTAAGGGGTTATAACACTCTTAAGTACATCTACTTCCTAGGTTTCTTCTAATGCATGCTCATCAGGAAAACGTCTATCATGCACTGCTTCGTGGCCTTTAGACTTTGATCTATTCAGACTTCGCATTCGTTAGGTTTCATACCCCTCTTTTGAGTAATCTTCATTCTATTCTCGATTTCTTCTAGTTCACTAGCAAAAAATTCTTGATTCGCTATGCTTTGGCATTCTTTGTTTCTTGATCTATTCAGATTTTTCATTCATAGGACCCTTTGCTGGGGGGGTTCATATCACGTTGTTGATTCTTGGATTCACTGAGGATCTTTCTGTTGTCCTTGCAAATTCTTACAAAATATCAAACATCTCTTGATGATTTCAAATCAATTCAAAATTTTATCTTGTTCTATGTGTTCTTTAGCAAACTGCTTTCTAGTCTCTAGAGGAATTCTTCCATATGGATTTGTCGAAAGATTCTATTGCCTGATGTTATTCTCATTTCCTTGTAAGTTGCTAAGCTATTGCCGTGGCTGGGTACTTGTCACTGGTACATTCAAAAATTCTTTCAGTGCCTTAGGGTTGATGTAGAGTTTTTCTTCTCTTTTCTTTTTCTTTTTCTTTTTTTTTTCTCTCTCTTATTTCTCTCTCTTATTTCTGTCTTTCTTTCTTTCTTCTCTTTTTCTTTTTCTTTTTTCTTTCTTTCTCTCTTTTTTCCTTGGCCTTCTACTATAATGCCCTTTATTAAAGGGACAGTTGACCTGACTATGGGAGGATCTTCAATTGGCAGTTTGACTATCGGTCTATGGTCAGCTGACAGCCATTCGGATGTGGAGGGTCTATATATGGACCCTTCGTCTTCCTCCGCTTCATTCTCGCGTCATTTCTTTGTTTTTCATCTGATTGGCTTCTGGCTTTCTCCTACATGTTCATCTCAACTTCCTCATTCTGATAGCAGGTCATCTAGTCCATCTTCACTTGATTGAGAGAGATCTCTGATCTAGAGATTGACACCAAGAGGTCTTCCGAGCGACCAAGAGGTGCCTGTTGTCTATGACGTGGATTCCCACACGATCAACTATGTATGCATTCTTCTTCATTCTTCAGTTTTCCATTTTCTAGGAATTTTTTAGGCATGTATTCAAGTGGAGACTTCAATTTTTTGTCTTAGGGCTTCCATGAAAACAAGATGTATGGGTCATATTTGAGAGCCCATAGTTGACAATTGGTTCTTAGAGATAGAGAATGAGGATGTTAAGAATAGGATTGGTACTACTGACTTCTATAAGTTTATTACTTACTCTTCCACATGCCTCTTGGCACACTGATCGCCAAGCCCTAATTGCCTTATAAGAGAGATGGATGGACGCGACTCATACTTTGCATCGTTTGATTGGTGAGATAAACATCACACCATTCGACATTGCCACTCTGACTAGCCTCCGTATGGTGGGGAGGTTATACCTATCGATACTTGCATTGTCGATTCGAGGGATCAAAAGAATTCGGTTCATCAGCTTCTTGGGTGCGATATGAAGATCAAGAACAACATCTCAATTCGGTACACTGCATTGTACGAATATTGGAAGAGGAGATCAAACCTGACTCCAGTTGAGGTGGATCAGCATGCATGTAGTTTCATTGTGTATTTGCTCGATTCAACACTTTTTGCCAATGCGTCGAACACTAACTTCTTGATCTTGACCGAGTGAGGACTTTTGATTGGAGTCGTGCTACTCTCAGCCAGTTGTACTTTAGCTTGGATTGTTCATGTCGAGGCATCATCGCAATTACTGGTATCGCTCATTTGCTTGAGGTAATTTCTCCTCTTTTACATCTTCATGTCTTTCATAAATTCTATTTCTGATTCTAGCTTGTTTATAACTGATGTAGGCTTATGAGTTAGGTGTGCTACCTTCCACACTTCCTACTTGTCAAGACCTTTCTTTCCTATGAATGAATAGGTGGATTACACGTCGTGCAGAGCTCGAGAGATCTCACAAGTTGGCTTTCTTTCGTGATTGTATTCACACGATGACCTGGGACAATGAAAAAGACATTGCAATCAGTTTTCATTCATTGCACGATTATCGTATTTTTACCATATTTCTATCCTTCATAGATTTATTCTGAGTGGTGAGGGCCCATTGAGGGTTGGTGATGCGTTCGAAACTAGCAAGTATACTAGTCGCACAAGTAATAAAGTGATGAGTAAGATATCGTTCCCACGAGGATTGATTCTAATTAAATTTGTTATTCGAAAGCAAAAACAGAGTAAATGGGGGGTTTTGTTGATTGATTAACTAAGTGAAATAATAATGCAAACGAAGAATAACAAAAAGAAAGTTAATCGAATGAAAAATCAATGAGAGAAAGCTGGTTAAGGGATCCTTCTCTACCACAAGATATGGATTTGTGAATTAACGTAGAATTGTCATCCAATTACAGCATTGAAGTTATCAACCGTAGATAACAACAAGCTCTGTTATCCCAATCTTTCCTTACTTTGTTGTTAAATAAAACAGCTCTTTATTTAATCTCTATCCATTAAACAACCTAGAACAAGCTCTCTAAATTTAATTCAATGGATGCATTATGAAAAGAAAGACAGGTTGATCTAAGCAATAAACACACAAGCTCGGATTATTTAACTTAGGTTGTATTCTCCAATTGCAATCTCTGATCACAATTTTGCTACTAATGATTAGAAATTCAAGACAATTACGGATCAAGATTTCTAGTCTAGCAATAAATCACAACCAGATTATATTCAGTTGGCCACTCAAATACAATCAGCAAGCAATCATAAGCATTAATATGGGAGAATACAAGCAACTTCAATTAGAGAATTGGATAACAATTCCTTACACAATCAACTTACAAAAACCATATCAGGGGCTTTGAAATCACCCTCAACCAATTCAGATTCAGTTACACATGTTTAAGAACGTGGTAAATACAACACAACATGGAGACATTCCAGAAAATGAAAGGGAAGGGAAAAACTTAGCAAATTTGATGTAATTCTCTTTGGATTGTAGTTCTTCCTCTTTCCAAGCTTCCTTTCTCCTTCAAGAACTCAAGAGATGAAAGAATTCCAGAGCTGCAGCCTCCACCACGTTCTCCCCTCTTCAAGTTATGAAAATAAAAACCTAAAATGTGTTTAAATACTCTGCTACAGTAATCTGCTACAGTGTCCCGTATTATACATATTACAGTGATTTGTGAAATTACATTTCTATACTTCTCACACTGTTTTGATTACAACTTTTGGTACACTGAATGGATTTATAAACCGTAAAATTTTCCAGAAAATAGACTTCGAGAGCTTTCCAACGGTATATAATATGTCATCGGGTTCATTGTATATCAATACAATTAATCCGAGAAGATGGTTGACTAGCAGAGGTGAAAATGAAGGGTTTTACTCCATTTTTGTGCAAGTTGCTCCAAAACTCCTACAAACATCAAAACCACACAAAAACATAAAAATACCAAGGAATATAGCAAAGAAACATGGACGAATTGATATAAAAGTAATACATAAATAGACACCTATCAAATTCCCCCACACTTAGACTTTGCTAGTCCTCGAGCAACTAAAATGATACGAAACAAAAATAAACCGAAACAGAATCAAAGAAAAATTAAAACACACAAATGCTTCAACTTGCAAATAGGCCTCAAAGATTGTACTTAATTATAACTCAAGGAAAACTTCAAAATAATGCACTTGATCAAGAATTTTATCTCAAAGATTAGTTTCGCTTCATTTCAATTCCTCAAGTGTGTGTGTGTAGAGCCATTCTCACCTAATCACTTGTAAACCGGATGAGTTTATGCATAAAAATGAATCATATTTAATATTGAAGATGTGTGTATAAATGAACTCCATAGGCCTCCTTTTCAAGTCACTCTCCACTAATGTAGACATGCACAACACCAAGGATCAAGTAGGACTTTATTAAGCTTGTAACGTTTGGCTTGGGTGAAGGTATGATAAAGGATAATAATTTGGCTCAAATCACCCACAAACACATAAATCATTCAAGACTATGTAGAGCTCAAGCCTATAACAAAACTTCATTTCAATTCACCAGGTTACTCCCCCAAACTTATTTAGAACACTCAATCTTTTTTTTTTTTTTGCAGAAAACAAAAGAAAACTACACCCCACACTTTGCTGTTTCATTCTTTTTAAGAACACTTAAGGGTATAGATCTCTTATTCTTCTTCTTTTGTTCTTTTTTTTCTTTTTTTTCTTTTTTTATTACACTTCCCCTCCCCCACACTTAAACAACACATTGTCCTCAATGTGTAAGTACGTGGACGATAAGTATAGATTGGCTTTTTTTTCTTTTTCTTTTTTTCTTTTTTTTTTTCAAACACCATAGAACTCACTTGCATTGCTCATGACACATCCCAACCTCCTCTAACTTCCCAAAACCAGAACATAGCTCAAAATTTAATTGTGAATGATCTACATGCTCATAGGTAAGGGATAAACTGTTTGGAACAAATTCATTTGAGGTTAGGAAATCTTTTAGTGAGTTAACAAAGAAAAAGGCCTACAAAGGCTCAAAGGGGTAACTATGGATCAATTTCAGTCAAGGTTGGCTATTAAGGCTCAAACGGTCCAAAGATGGCCTAAATCATTTCCCCAACGTTGCACAGTCTAGGATTTCGCCTCGAGTGACCATCAAACAAGTTCTAGAATTCATTGAAATCTGAAGAAACATTTAAATTACATAAACTTTCTCTAAGTGAACAAATAACTCAGTGATAATAGCTCAGTGCTCAATGTTGCGCAAGGAATCAAAAGCAAAGCGAAAACCAATAAACATTTCAAGCACACAGATCCATGCATCATTTATCATTTTCCAAGAGTTATTCTTAATTCAATCATTATCTTATCATCGACCCACAAAATGCAAGAAAAGAGGTACGTGGCGCTGTTACACCTGAGTCAAGATTGTATATTTCAACAATCCTTAGGACCAGTAGCCCGCAGACTTAAGGTTTCCAGCCTATATACCTTTATTATGAAAGAACAAAACAAGAAACAAGACACTTCAAATAACATGAAATAAAAAAACTACAGATTTATTTAGAGAGAATGCGTTTCAAGGGTTAAAGAAACCCCATATTCTGCCATTCTCAGGTTTTTCCACAATTGTTTTTTTTTTAAATCAAAACTGATAAAGATAAAAAACACATAACAACTCTAAATTACGCAAAACTAAACTCACTCATAAAATAACAAAGTTCAACAAGTCAGCAAACAAAAACAAGGTAGTTAGAATGGGTCTACAAAGTTTACAAGTTAGCCCTTCTCACTGCGTGCTAACTCGATGTGAACACGTTTGCTCTCCCCCCCTTGCACTCAGCCCTGTAACATGATGATACTTGAATAGGTTTAAGACAGCTACAATCACACGCCTCGATCACAAATAAATCCCAGAGCATAGAAAAATATTACCTGGGCGACAGAACAGAGACCACGAAAATGAACAAGACTCAAAAGAATATGACATAAAAAAAAAACTCAAAAAAACAATAAAGAGGAAAAGAAAGCAAACGAAAATGAAGCTAAAAACAGTGGATAGGGTGATTACAGATGGAGCGTTAAATCCAGTTTACGCCTCTTATTGCCTTCTCCAAACCAATCTATCCGAGCTATTGTTGGATTAGGCGAATAGACGAATGCTTGTAATTTGTCGATTAACTCCCCCGCAGTTGAAGCTGTAACCAGGATTTGCCTCGCTGACTGTGAGATGAAGTTTTTTTCTACTGCTTGATCAAGAAAAGAAAACAAACCATCAAAAAAATTATTGACATTTAACAAACCAATGGGTTTCCGATGGATGTTTAGCTGTGCCCAAGAGGTGATTTGAAATATCTTCTCTAATGTACCATAACCACCGGGCAAAGCTATAAATGCATCAGATTTAAGGACCATATGTGCAATACGCTCATGCATGCTAGAGACCTGTAACTCTTCCCCGATTGTGTTGCCTACGATATCTCGTATAGCTAAGGGTTTAGGGATAATGCCGAGAACTTTGCTCCCTCCTAGGGATGCAGCTGTCGACACACACCCCATTAACCCAAGACTACCCCCTCCATAAATCAAATGAATACCCCTCGCAGCTAATGTCCTAACAAGATCAAGAGCTGCTGTTTTAAACTCTCCATCTTTACCAAATTGCGATCCACAAAATACGCATATATTTTGGAATCGCCGAATTGGTGTTTTCTCCATTTCTAAAAGTACTCTAAACTTGTGCAAGACAATGATGTACGTTAGGTATTATGCGATTCAAGTGCAAGACAGGTTATGAAATGACATTTCAAAATATGTAGCATGGATATATACACACGTAAAACTCTCAAATTTGACACATGGGGACATAATTTCGGTGGGGGCTGCTCGATGCAGATTTATCGCCCCGAGATTTGAAAAAATAGATATGCTTTCGGTGGGGTTTGACAAAACCTCCACACTTGTCGCCCACGTGTGCATGAAAAATGGAGATAAACTTTCGGTGGGGTTTGAAAAAAAAACAGCCACACTTGTCTCCCACGTGAAGCATGAAAAGTAAAGATATACTTTCGGCGGAGGTTGACAAATCCTCCACAATTGTCTTCCACGTGTGCTTATATCATGGGGTAGTCATCTGGTTTGTCAAAAAGAAAACTTGAAATTAGAACAAACAAAATCAACAAACAACAACAACACAAAAAACAACATTGATAATAAGATCAAACGAAACAAGAAAGAAATAAAATTCGACAACAACAACACACATTCAAATATACAAGTAGTTGTGATTGTGGCTCACATCTTCCTCTGGTTTTACGTCCAGTAACGGCTGAAACGCCTTCTATGAGTCAGGGATTTGCTTCCCATCTAGTTTTCTTATAAACTGGCAAACAGGATCGTTTTTAGTTAGATTCCCTAGACTATAACACTGCAATTCATCACGAAATTGTGTACATAGATTAAGCAATTCACGCTGAACAAGTCCACAAGAATGTGACTCGAGAGTTAACAAAACATTATCCAGCGACTCATTACTCAAACCATTCTTAATAAATGAAAGTTTATCTTCTCTATTCCTGGACCAAAAACCTAATGAACGACAAGTCTGGTTACAATTCCATCTAGCACATTTATAACATACTTGTAACCTTTGCGCTCTTCGCCTCTTGGCGTAGTAGCTTTTTCCTAGACCAGGCATGTATTTTGCGAGATTAATGTCCGGCTCACCGGACAATCTCACCTTGGCTTCGATAAGCCATCGGATATCAGAAGGCACATTTAGGAGCATCAATGCCCAAAGTCTAGTCATCCGTACTTTATAAATTTTAAACACAGCATTTTGAGGAAGTGAAGGGAAATATTTACGAAGGTTCGACAGAAAGATATCGGCATCCATTGAAGAGGAGAAAAGAAGAGATATTACCGATAATGCGATCGGGTTTGTTTTTCTCCAAGATATGCACGTTTCAAACCTTTGGCGAATGACTTCAACTTCCGTTTGGATGTTTCCACAAGCTGCTGCACAAATGAGCTCAAAGCACAGAGTAATCAAATTAAACAAAAGAAAGGAAAAGAAAAGAGCAAAAACGAAACTAAAGACACATAAAAGAGATAACAACACAATAGCAAACAAAAGTCAAAAACAAGTAAAAAATATAAAAACAAATGAGACAGATGGCAAAGAGAGATAAAACCTGATCAATTTGATGGCCTACGAAAGGAATCTCCTTGAAACACAAAAATCGATCATTATTACCTCATTTTATTTTTCTTTTCTTCTTTTTTTTTATTTTTCAAAAACATTGGGTTGCCTCCCAATAAGCGCTTGGTTTAACGTCCTCAGCCCGACGTTGGTTCCATCATGAGAGGATCCAATTTCTGTTGTGCTTCTCTAATGGGCTTGGATCCCTCTTCTAACAAGATACGGTCAATGCATATGGATGGGACTTGGATTTCAACAATTGTCCACTCAATAGCTATTTTGTGATCTGTAAGTATTCGGACGAGTTTATCTTCTTGTATTCGTGCAAGGCCCATTTCCATTGTAACTCGAAAAGTATCATTCTCACCCAAGAATCCATAATTCAAATGATCTGGAAGTGACTTAAGCTCCAAGGTATTGGCTTTCATCACAGAAGGAAGAAGTTTCTCATTAGATAAAGGCTATTCAATGTACGAAACATCATACCATGTGTGGTGATAGCTATAGTCTCATCCAAGCTTGTCACAGCTTCCTCCACTTCTTTAGACACTTGTATCAGCTTTCTTGGTTCTTTGAAACTTTCTATCCTTATGTGTGCACTAATAGCAACATCCACTCCATTCTTGCGAGTTAACTCAAAACATTGTTGTGGCAAATAATCAATAACGTCAACTGCAAAAACAGAATGTAAGTCATTAGAGTACCTCATTTCCTCAAAAATATTAAAACATATCACCTTGCCATCAAACTCTCTGGTCAAAGTGCCATAATGAATATCAATCTTGATTCTAGCAGTTTTCGAGAATGGCCTCCCTAAAAGAATCGGTGTTGGATTAGGAGATGTCTCATCCTCTATTTTAAGGACATAGAAGTCTGCTGGAAAAACCAATTGATTCACCTGCACAAGCAATCAGCACAACTGCTTTGGCGATATGCATTAAG
The DNA here is from genome assembly GCA_013180625.2 of Boswellia sacra. NCBI lineage: Eukaryota > Viridiplantae > Streptophyta > Magnoliopsida > Sapindales > Burseraceae > Boswellia > Boswellia sacra. Next base: position 92,421 of record SNVD02004686.1, on the reverse strand, counting down.
AATGATCAGCAAACTGAATGGAATACCAGTTTCGCAAAAGTCCAAGATTTTAAAGACGATAAATAGATATGGCATGACATAATAGATGACTCACTAAATCTAATATAGCTCTTTCAAAATTGATATACCAAGGGTGCAGGAATGATGAACGTACTGGATCTTTGCATTTGGAGGAAGTTTTTTGCATACAGCTGAAACATTTCACCCACACATTACTTTCTCATTCCCTTCACTTTTTCTTGTTCGGTTTCCAAACTCCTTGAGAAATCTTGTACAACGAGGTACTTGCTCATAGCATCCAGAAAGGTAATTTACCTCGGATTTTGCGAAAAGTTTCCAGGATTTTTTGTTCTTGTTCCTCCTTCTTCGATTTTACAAATCTACTAGGAAAAGGTGGAGGAGAAACATATGAAAGAATGGGGGTTATAGGATTTACTGAGAAGTCAGTGTTTTGTTCATGGTGGAAGTGGTGTCATCTCCTTCATCAGTTTGTGATTTCTTTGGTAGGACATCTAATTGCTCTTCATTTTGCAAAGTTATCGCAAAAGAATTCTCTCTTGGATTGATCACCGTTTGACAAGATAATTCTTCTGAGCCTTGGCCCTCGAATTTGCTCATGCTAGTGGCCAATTGTCCCATTTGATTTGCCAGGTTTTGGATACTTGCCACAGTTTCCTGCTGGAATTGCATTGTGTTAGTGGCAAGTGCATTAACAATATCTTCGAGAGACATACCTGAGTTTTGCGAAGCTGGTTGCGGTGCTGGATGTGGCATTGGTGGTGGTTGCATTTGAAATGGTTGCTGCACTCTAGGTTGATTGAAACTTGTGGCCGATTTGGTATCACATTTGGAGTGATTGGTTGATGATTCCAGTAACTGAAATTATGTTGATCTTCCCATCCAGCATTGTAAGTGCTAGAGAAAGGATCATACCATTGCCTCGTTTGTCCTGGAAATCCACCCATGGCATTTGCTTGTTCCATATATTCTTATTGTAAAGTTGGATACATGTCGATTGGATGCTCCATCGTAGAATATATCCCATATTCATAAGATTTTTGCATATCTCCTACAGCCATGTTTTCCACAAGAGAGGTTAGCTCAGAAAGTTGTTGTTCAATGTTCGGAGTGCTTACCTCATTTACTCTCCATGGTACTTGTGGCTCAAATCCGCTACTGAATTGATAGAAGTTTACTGCCATGTTGTCTAAACACAAACAATCAGAAAAGAAAAACAAAGAAAATATGAATCAACAATAAAAACAAAATAACAAATCGATTAGAAAATCAATCCCCGGCAACGACGCCAAAAACTTGATGCGTTCGAAACTAGCAAGTATACTAGTCGCACAAGTAATAAAGTGATGAGTAAGATATCGTTCCCACGAGGATTGATTCTAATTGAATTTATTATTTTCCAGCAACAATAAATTAAATCAGGGGGGTTTTGTGGAATGATTAACTAAATGAACTAAGAATGCAAATAAAGAATAACAAAACAGAAAGTTAATTTGAGTAAAAAATCAATGAGAGAAACCTGGTTAAGGGATCCTTCTCTACCACAAGATATGGATTTGCGAATTAAATCATAGAATTGTCATCCAATTACACCATTGAAATTATCAACCGTAGATAACAACAAGCTCTGTTATCCCAATCTTTCCTTACTTGTTGTTAAATAAAACAGGCTCTTTATTTAATCTCTATCCATTAAACAACCTAGAACAAGCTCTCTAAATTTAATTCAATGGATGCATTATGAAAAGAAAGAAAGGTTGATCTAAGCAATAAACACGCAAGCTCGGATTATTTAACTTAGGTTATATTCTCCAATTGCAATCTCTGATCACAATTTTGCTACTAATGATTAGAAATTCAAGACAATTACGGATCAAGATTTCTAGTCTAGCAATGGACAATATCCAGATTATATTCAGTTGGCCACCCAAATACAATCCAGCAAGCCATCATAAGCATTAGACATGGGAAAATACAAGCAACTTCAATTAGAGAATTGGATAACAACTTCTTGCACAATCAACTTACAAAAACCATATCAGGGGCTTTGAAATCACCCTCACCCAATTCAGATTCATTTACACATGTTTAAGAACGTGGTAAATACAATACAACATGGAGACATTCCAGAAAATTAAAGGGAAGGGAAAAACTTAGCAAATTTGATGTAATTCTCTTTGGATTGTAGTTCTTCCTCTTTCCAAGCTTCCTTTCTCCTTCAAGAACTCCAGGAGATGAAAGAATTCCAGAGCTGCAGCCTCCACCACGTTCTCCCCGCTTCAAGTTGTCAAAATAAAACCCTAAAATGTGTTTAAATACTCAGCTACAGTAACCTGCTACAGTGTCCCGTATTATACATGCTACAGTGATTTGTGGAATTACATTTCTACACTTCTCACACTATTTTGATTATAACTTTTGGTACACTGAATGGATTTATGAACCGTAAATTTCTCTACAAAATAGACTTTGAGAGCTTTCCAACGGTATATAACATGTTATCTGGTTCATTTTATATCAATACAATTAAATCCGAGAAGATGGTTGACTAGCAGAGGTGAAAATGAAGGGTTTTACTCCATTTTTGTGCAAGTTGCTCCAAAACTCCTACAAACATCAAAACTACACAAAAACATAAAAATACCAAGGAATATAGCAAAGAAACATGGACGAATTGATATAAAATTAATCCATAAATAGACACCTATCAAATTCCCCCACACTTAGACTTTGCTAGTCCTCGAGCAACTAAAATGATACGAAACAGAACTAAACCGAAACAGAATCAAAGAAAATTAAAACACACACAAATGCTTCAACTTGCAAATAGGCCTCAAAGATTGTACTTAATTATAACCCAAGGAAAACTTCAAAATAATGCACTTGATCAACAATTTTATCTCAAATATTAGTTTCGCTTCACTTCAATACCTCAAGTGTGTGTGTGTAGAGCCATTCTCACCTAATCACTTGTAACCCGGATGAGATTATGCATAAAACTGAATCATATTTAATATTGAAGATGTGTGTATAAATGAACTCCATAGGCTTGCTTTTCAAGTCACTCTCCCCTAATGTAGACATGCACAACACCAAGGATCAAGTAGGACTTTATTAAGCTTGTAACGTTTGGCTTGGGTGAAGGTATGATAAAAGATAATAATTTGGCTCAAATCACCACAAACACATAAATCATTCAAGACTATGTAGAGCTCAACCCTATAACACAACTTCATTTCAATTCACCAGGTTACTCCCCCAAACTTATTTAGAACACTCAATCTTTTTTTTTTTGCACAAAAGAAAAGAAAACTACACCCCCACACTTTGTTGTTTCATTCTTTTTAGAACACTTAAGGGTATAGATCTCTTATTCTTCTTCTTTTGTTCTTTTTTTTCTTTTTTTTCTTTTTTTTTCTTTCTTCTTTTCTTTTTTTTTATCACACTTCCCATCCCCCACACTTAAACAACACATTGTCCTCAATGTGTAAGTACGTGGACGATAAATACAGATTGTCTTTTTTTTTCTTTTTTTTTCTTTTTTTTACAAACATAATAGAACTCACTTGCATTGCTCATGACACATCCCAACCTCCTCTAACTTCCCAAAACCAGAACATAGCTCAGAATTTAATTGTGAATGATCTACATGCTCATAGGTAAGGGTTAAACTGTTTGGAACAAATTCATTTGAGGGTAGGAAATCTTTTAGTGAGTTAACAAAGAAAAAGGCTTACAAAGGCTCAAAGGGGTAACTAGGGATCAATTGCAGTCAAGGCTGGCTATTAAGGCTCAAACAGTCCAAAGATGGCCTAAAATCATTTCCCCAATGTTGCACAGTCTAGGATTTCGCCTCGAGTGACCATCAAACAAGTTCTAGAATTCATTGAAATCTGAAGAAACATTTAAATTACATAACTTTCTCTAAGTGAACAAATAACTCAGTGATAATAGCTCAGTGCTCAATGTTGCACAAGGAATCAAAAGCAAGCGAAAACCAATAAACATTTCAAGCACACAGATCCATACATCATTTATCATTTTCCAAGAGTTATTCTTAATTCAATCATTATCTTATCATCGACCCACAAATGCAAGAAAAGAGGTACGTGGCGTTGTTACACCTGAGTCAAGATTGTATATTTCAACAATCCTTAGGACCAGTGGCCCGCAGACTTAAGGTTTCCAGCCTATATACCTTTATTATGAAAGAAACACTTCAAACAACATGAAATAAACAAACTACAGATTTATTTCGAGAGAATGCGTTTCAAGGGAAAAGAAACCCCATATTCTGCCATTCTCAGGTTTTTCCACAATTGTTTTTTTTTTTTAAATCAAAACTGATACAGATAAAAACATATAACAACTCTAAATTACGCAAAACTAAACTCACTCATAAAATAACAAAGTTCAACAAGTCAGCAAACAAAAACAAGTTAGTTAGAATGGGTCTAAAAAGTTTAGAAGTTAGCCCCCTTATTCAGCCATTATGGATTAAAGAAATCCAGAATGCGTTTCAAGAGAACTTGAACTTTTTAAGCCACCACTCTAAAAACCGAGATTAGAAAATATTACCTGGGACGAAAGAAATAACCTGAAAAAGCTCAAAAGAAACGACATAAAAATCTCAAATAAACACACTAAAAAGAAAGCAAACAAAAACGAAGCAAACCAGCAAATAGAGATTACAGATGTAGGGTTAAATCCAGTTGAAGCCTTTTGTTGCCTTCTCCAAACCAATTTATCCGAGCCATTGTTGGATCAGGTGAATAGACGAATTCTTGTAGTTTGTCAATTAACTCTCTTGCAGTTGAAGCTGTAACCAGCATTTGCCTTGCTGACGGTGAGATGAAATTTTTTTCTACAGCTTGATCAAGAAATGACAACAAACCATCAAAAAAAATTATTAACATTTAACAAACCAATGGGTTTCCGATGGATGTTTAGCTGTGCCCAAGAGGTGATTTGAAATATCTCCTCTAATGTACCATAACCACCCGGTAAAGCTATAAATGCATCGGACTTAACAACCATATGTGCAATACGCTCCTGCATACTAGAGACCTGTAACTCTTCCCCGATTGTGTTGCCTACGATATCTCGTACAGCTAATGGTTTAGGGATAATGCCGAGAACTTTGCTCCCTCCTAGGGATGCAGCTGTTGACACACACCCCATTTACCCAAGACTACCCCCTCCATAAATCAAATTAATACCCCTCGCAGCTAATGTCCTACCAAGATCAAGAGCTGCTGTGTTAAACTCTCCATCTTTACCAAATTGCGATCCGCAAAATACGCATATATTGCGGAATCGCCGAATTGGTGTTTTCTCCATTTCTACAAGTGCTCTATTCTTGTGTAAGACACTTTAGATATTATGCTTTTCAATTGCAAGACAGGTTATGGAATGACATATGAAAATATGCAGAATTTATATATACACCCATAAAACTTTCAAATTTTGACACATGGGGACATACTTTCGGTGGGGGTTGCTCGATGCAGATTTATCGCCCCAAGATTTGAAAAAATGAGATATGCTTTCGGCGAGGTTTGAAAAAACCTACACACTTGTCTCCCACGTAAAGCATGAAAAATGGAGATACACTTTCGGTGGAGGTTGACAAAACCTCCACACTTGTCTCCCACGTGTACTTATGCCATAGGGTAGTCATATGGTTGTCAAAAAGAAAACTTGAAATTAAAACAAATAAAATCAACAAACAACAACAACACAAAAACAACATTGATAATCAGATCAAACGAAACAAGAAAGAAATAAAATTCGACAACAACACCACACATTCAAATATACAAGTAGTTGTGATTGCGGCTAACATCTTCCTCTGGTTTTACGTCCAGTAACGGCTGAAACGCCTTCTATGAGTCGGGGATTTGCTTCCCATCCAGTTTTCTTATAAACTGGCAAACAGAGTCGTTTTTAGTCAGATTCCCTAGACTATAACACTGCAATCATCACGAAATTGTGTCCATAGATTAAGCAATTCACGCTGAACATGTCCACAAGAATGTGACTCGAGAGTTAACAAAACATTATCCAGCGACTCATTACTCAAACCATTCTTAATAAATGAAAGTTTATTTTCTCTATTCCTGGACACAAAACCTAATGAACGACAAGTCTGGTTACAATTCCATCTAGCACATTTATAACATACTTGTAACCTTTTCGCTTTTCGCCTCTTGGCGTAGTAGCTTTTTCCTAGACCAGGCATGTATTTTGCGAGATTAATGTCCGGCTCACCGGATAATCTCACCTTGGCTTCGATAAGCCATCGGATATCAGCAGGCACATTTAGGAGCATCAATGCCCAAAGTCTAGTCATCCGTACTTTATAAATTTAAAACACAGCATTTTGAGGAAGTGAAGGGAAATATTTACGAAGGTTCGATAGAAAGATATCAGCATCCATTGAAGAGAAGAAAAGGAGAGATATTACCGATAATGCGATTGAGTTTGTTCTTCTCCCAGATATGCACGTTTCAAACCTTCGAACAATGACTTCAGCTCCCGTTTGGATGTTTCCTCAAGCTGTTGCACAAATGAATTCGAAGTACGGAATAATCAAATTAAACAAAAGGAAGAAAAGAAAAGAGCAGAAACGAAACTAAAGACACATAAAAGAGATAACAGCACAATAGCAAACAAAAGTCAAAAACAAGTAAAAAAAATATAAAAAAAATAAGACAGATGGCAAAGAGAGATAAAACCTGATCAATTTGATGGCCTACGAAAGGAATCTCCTCGAGACACAAAATCGATCATTATTACCTCATTTTATTTTTCTTTTCTTCTTTTTTTTTATTTTTCAAAAACATTGGGTTGCCTCCCAATAAGCGCTTGGTTTAACGTCCTCAGCCCGACTTTGGTTCCATCATGGGAGGATCCAATTTCTGTTGTGCTTCTCTAATGGGCTTGGATCCCTCTTCTAACAAGATACGGTCAATGCATATGGATGGGCCTTGGATTTCAACAATTGTCCACTCAATAGCTATTTTGTAATCTGTAAGTATTCGAACGAGTTTATCTTCTTGTATTCGTGCAAGGCCCATTTCCATTGTAACTCGCAAAGTATCATTCTCACCCAAGAATCCATAATTCAAATGATCGGGAAGTGACTTAAGCTCCAAGGTATTGGCTTTCATCACAGAAGGAAGAAGTTTCTCATTAGATAAAGGCAATTCAATGTACGAAACATCATACCTATTTGTGGTGATAGCTATAGTATCATCCAAGCTTGTCACAGCTTCCTCCACTTCTTTAGACACTTGTATCAGCTTTCTTGGTTCTTTAAAACTTTATATCCTTATGTGTTTACTAATAGCAACATCCACTCCATTCTTGCGAGTTAACTCAAAACATTGTTGTGGCAAATAATCAATAACGTCAACTGCAAAAACAGAATGTAAGTCATTAGAGTACCTTATTTCCTCAAAAATATTAAAACATATCACCTTGCCATCAAACTCTATGGTCAGAGTGCCATAATGAACATCAATCTTGATTCTAGCAGTTTTCGAGAATGGCCTCCCTAAAAGAATCGGTGTTGAATTAGGAGATGTCTCATCCTCTATTTTAAGGACATAGAAGTCTGCTGGAAAAACCAATTGATTCACCTGCACAAGCACATCTTCCACAACTCTTTTGCGATATGCATTAAAATTATCAGCAAACTGAATGGTAATACCAGTTTTCGCAAAAGGTCCAAGATTTAAAGAAGCATAAATAGAATATGGCATGACATTAATAGATGCTTCTAAATCTAACATAGCTTTTTCAAACTTGGTTTTACCAATGGTGCATGGAATGGTGATCGTACCTGGATTATTGCATTTCGGAGGAATTTTTCTTTGTAGTACAGCTGAAACATTTTCCCCCACACTTACTTTCTCATTCCCTTTTAACTTTCTCTTGCTGGTGCATAACTCCTTGAGACATTTTGTATAGCAAGGTACTTGCTCGATAGCATCCAGAAGTGGTATATTTACCTCGATTTTGTGGGAAGTTTTCAGGATTTCTTGTTCTTGTTCCTCCTTCTTTGATTTTGCAAATCTGCTAGGAAATGGTGGAGGAGTAACATAAGAAGGAATTTGAGTTTCAAGATCGACCTTAAAAGATGATGTGTTGTTCATGGTGGAAGTGGTGTCATCTCCTTCATCAGTTTGTGATTTCTTTGTCAGGTTTTGGATACTTGCCCCGGTTTCCATTTGCTCTCCATTTCGAATTTGCTCTCCACTTCGCAAAGTTATCGCACAATCATTCTCTCTTGGATTGATCACCGTTTGAAAAGATAATTGTTCTGAGCATTGGCCCTCGAATTTGCTCATGCTAGTAGCCAATTTTCCCATTTGATTTGCGAGATTTTGGATACTTGCCCCAGTTTTCTACTGGAATTGCATTGTGTTAGTGGCAAGTGCATTAACAATATCCTGGAGAGACATACCTGAGTTTTCTGGAGCTGGTTGTGGTGCTGGTTGTGGCATTGGTGGTGTTTGCATTTGAAATGGTTGCTGCACTCTAGGTTGATTGAAACCTTGCGTCCAATTTGGTATGGCATTTGGGGCGATTGGTTGATGATTCCAGTAATTAAAATTAGGATGATCTCCCCATCCAGCATTATAAGTGTTAGAGAAGGGATCATACCATTGCCTCGTTTGTCCTGGAAATCCACCCATGGCATTGGCTTGTTCCATATATTCTTCTTGTAAAGTTGGATACATGTCGCTTGGATGCTCCATCGTAGAATATATCCCACATTCATAAGATTTTTGCATATCTCCTACAGCCATGTTTTCCACAAGAGAAGTTAGCTCAGAAAGTTGTTGGTCAATTTTCTGAGTGCTTACCTCATTTACACTCCAATGTAACTGTGGCTCAAATCGGCTACTAAATTGTTGAAAGTTTACTGCCATGTCTCCTAAACACAAACAATCAGAAAAGAAAAACAAAGAAAATATGAATCAACAATGAAAACAAAATAACAAATCGATTAGAAAATCAATCCCCGGCAACGGCGCCAAAAACTTGATGCGTTCGTAACTAGCAAGTATACTAGTCGCACAAGTAATAAAGTGATAAGTAAGATATCGTTCCCACGAGGATTGTTTCTAATTGAATTTGTTATTTCCAGCAACAATAAACTAAACAGGGGGGATTTTTGTTGAATGATTTACTAAATGAAATAAGAATGCAAGTAAAGAATAAAAAAACAGAAAGTAAATTTGAATGAAAAATCAATGGGAGAAACCTGGTTAAGGGATCCTTCTCTACCACAAGATATGGATTTGCGAATTAATTGTAGAATTGTCATCCAATTACACCATTGAAATTACCAACCGTAGATAACAACAAGCTCTGTTATCCCCAATCTTTCCTTACTTTGTTGTTAAACAAAACAGGCTCTTTATTTAATCTCTATCCATTAAACACCTAGAACAAGCTCTCTAAATTTAATTCAATGGATGCATTACGAAAAGAAAGACAGGTTGATCTAAGCAATAAACACACAAGCTCTGATTATTTAACTTAGGTTATATTCTCCAATTGCAATCTCTGATCACAATTTTGCTACTAATGATTAGAAATTCAAGACAATTACGGATCAAGATTTCTAGTCTAGCAATAGACAATATCCAGATTATATTCAGTTGGCCACCCAAATACAATCCAGCAAGCAATCATAAGCATTAGACATGGGAAAATCCAAGCAACTTCAATTAGAAAATTGGATAACAACTTCTTGCACAATCAACTTACAAAAACCATATCAGGGGCTTTGAAATCACCCTCAACCAATTCAGATTCATTACACATGTTTAAGAACGTGGTAAATACAATACAACATGGAGACATTCCAGAAAATGAAAGGGAAGGGAAAAACTTAGCAAATTTGATGTAGTTCTCTTGGGATTGTAGTTCTTCCTCTTTCCAAGCTTCCTTTCTCCTTCAAGAACTCCAAGAGATGAAAGAATTCCAGAGCTTCAGCCTCCACCACGTTCTCCCCTCTTCAGTTATGAAAATAAAACCCTAAAATGAGTTTAAATACTCTGCTACAGTAACCTGCTACAGTGTCCCGTATTATACATGCAACAGTGATTTGTGGAATTACATTTCTATACTTCTCACACTGTTTTGATTACAACTTTTGGTACACTGAATGGATATATAAACCGTAAATTTCTCCAGAAAATAGACTTCGAGAGCTTTCCAACGGTATATAACATGTCATCGGGTTCATTGTATATCAATACAATTAAATCCGAGAAGATCACTGACTAGCAGAGGAAAAAATGAAGGGTTTTACTCCATTTTTGTGCAAGTTGCTCCAAAACTCCTACAAACATCAAAACCACACAAAACATAAAAATACCAAGGAATATAGCAAAGAAACATGGACGAATTGATATAAAAGTAATACATAAATAGACACCTATCAGTCTTTCAGTAAGGACCTTAAAGTTTGTAATATTTGTTTTTTCCCCTTTGATTTTGGGTATTTGTAGTATTGCCCAAATTGTTTGGGTAATTACAGTTTGGCCCAACTATTTGGGTAATTGCAATTTGACCCAATAGTTGTGGTATTTGTATTGTGGCCCAAAAGTTTGTAATTCTCTTTGAAGATAGTGGAAAGTTTCTTCAGCGGCGCCCGAGGACGTAGGTATTAATACCGAACCTCGTTAAATCCTGGTGTGTATCCTATTTCTGCATTGTGGTTGATTGGTTGCCTCTTTAATTACTATTATATTCAATTATCTGGCATAGTTGTGGTTGTGCATTTTGGGTTGTTCTGTTGGTTACCGCTTCCGCTTGTGCATAACAATTGGTATCAGAGCCGAAGGTTTTGGGTAGTTAGTGGCTATTTCATTGAAGCACTTACTACTGTTCTGGGCTGTTGATTTTGGATTTCTAGTTATTGAATATAATAGTTTGTTTGGAGCTTGGTTATTGGTGATTTGTGTATCGAGCTTATTTGTGAGAGGTAGTTATGGCTTCATCGTCGACTGTATCAGAGAAGACAGTGACCGTGACAAATGCAAAAATAGATGTTGAAAAATTTGATGGTCGAAATAATTTCGGCTTATGACAGAGTGAGGTGTTGGACGGGTTGTATCAGCAGGATTTGGATATTGTTCTGAAAGAAACAAAACCAGAAGATATCAGTGCAAGAGATTGGGACAGGCTTAATATAAAAGCTTGTGGGTTGATTCGCTCTTGCTTGTGTAGAGAACAAAAGTATCCGTTCACTAAGGAGACATCTGCAAGCAAATTGTGGAAGGCGTTGGAGAACAAATATATGAAGAAAAGCAATGAGAATCGGCTGTACCTATTGAAGAGATTGTTCCGTCTCCAGTTGAAACCAGGTACGAGCATCAGTTCTCAGATTGATGAGTTTAATAAGTTAATTGCTGATTTGTTAAACTTAGATGAAACATTCAAAGATGAGATTAAGGCTATGCTATTGATTGGCTCACTTCCGGATGAATTATATCATTTATGCATTACTCTTATCCATGGGAAAGATAAACTGTCTTTTGAAGAAGTCTGTTCTGCTTTGTTAAATTATGAAATTCGTAAGAAAGATCAAAGGGAACATAGGGATGAGTCAGTAGATGCATTGACAGTGAGAGGGCGTAGTCATAGTAGGAAACCAGGAAAAATGGGAAAATCTTTGTCGAGGGGTAGATTAGGAAAAGATGAGTGTGCCTTTTGTCGTGAGAAAGGGCATTGGAAGAAAGATTGTACTAAGTTGAAAAAGAAAGATAAGGGCAAGGCTGTTTCTGATGCATGTGTTGTTGAGCGTGAGGATGATAGTGATTCATATATTTGTCTAGTTGGTCATCCGTCCACTTCTGTTTATGATGAGTGGATTATGGATTCGGGTTGGACTTATCATATGTGTCCACATCGGGATTGGTTCTTTCAGTTTGAACAGCTTGATTGTGGAGTTGTGTATATGGGCAATGATGATATTTGCCATACTGCTGGGATAGGTTCGATCCGATTGAGGAATCATGATGGACTGACTAGAGTTCTGACAGATGTTCGGTACGTACCGAAGTTGAAAAAGAATCTCATCTCTTTGGGAGCCTTAGAATCTAAAAGCTGTGGTATATCTATTTGAGATGGTATTCTGAGGGTCACTTCAGACGCTCTTGTGGTATTGAAAGATACTAGGAGGAACAATTTGTATTACTATAATGGTAATACGGTTATTGGATCAGCTGCTATGGTTTCTGATAATGATGCAGATTCAGAGATCACGAGACTGTGGCATATGCGTTTGGGACATGCAGGTGAGAAAGCCTTATTCAGTTTAGTGAAACGAGGCTTATTGAAAGGTGCAAAGACTTGCAAGCTGGATTTCTGTGAGCATTGTGTTCTGGGAAAGCAGAAGAGAGTGAAATTTGGCACCGCGATTCATAATACCAAGGGTATTCTTGATTATGTTCACTCAGATGTGTGAGGACCTACTAAAACTGCATCTATGGGAGGTAGGCACTACTTTGTTACTTTTGTTGATGACTTTTCCAGAAGAACTTGGGTGTACTGTTTGAAATCAAAAGATGATGTACTTCGTGCTTTCCTTAAATGGAAAAAGATGATTGAGACACAGACTGGCAAGAAGATCAAACATCTCAGAACAGATAATGGTGGTGAGTATTGCAGTGATCAGTTTTTGAAATTGTGTCAAGATGAAGGTATTGTACGTCATTTTACTGTTAGAGGTACACCGCAACAGAATGGAGTGGCAGAACGCATGAACCGGACATTGCTGGAGAAAGTTCGGTGTATGTTGTCCAATGCTGGGTTGGGCAAAGAATTTTGGGCTGAGGCTGTGACTTATGCGTGTCATCTCATTAATCGTCTATCTTCAGCTACTATTGGTGATAGAACTCCATTGGAGGTATGGTCTGGACAACCTGTTTCTGATTATAATTCTTTACATGTTTTGGTTCTACTGCATATTATCATGTGAAAGAATCTAAGCTGGATCCTAGAGCCAAGAAAGCAATTTTCTTGGGTTTTGCTTCAGGAGTGAAAGGATATCGTCTTTGGTGTCCTAGTTCGAGGAAGATTGTATCCAGCAGAGATGTGACATTTGATGAGTCTTCAATGTTGAAGAAATCAGAAAACCAGACAAAAGTAAATAGTACTCCACCGCAGGTGGAGCATACTCAGCAGCAGGTGGAGTTTGAAACGACGACATTGAACCCAGTTAGATCTGTTAAGACAGATGTTGATACTCCTGTGACAGAGGAGGATTTGGGAGATGATGGTGAGGGTTCTACTCAGGAACCCCAACAGCAACAAGAATCTATTGCAATTGATAGGCCAAGACGTGAGATTCCCAGACCTGCTCGATTTGCTGATATGGTGGCCTATGCACTTCCAATTGTAGATGCTGATGTTCCTTCCACTTATAGAGAGGCAGTCAGATGTTATGAAGTTGATGAGTGGAAGACAGCTATGAACGAAGAAATGCAGTCTCTTCAGAAGAATGAAACTTGGGAGCTAGCTCAACTGCCGAAGGGTAAAAAGGTAATTGGGTGCAAATGGGTATATGCAAAGAAAGATGGATTTCCTGACAAGAATGACATCCGCTACAAGGCAAGGTTGGTAGCTAAAGGCTACGCTCAGAGGGAAGGAATGGACTACAATGAGGTATTTTCTCCAGTTGTGAAACATTCTTCCATTAGAATTTTGTTGGCCTTGGTAGCTCAGATGAATATGGAACTAGTTCAATTGGATGTAAAAAATGCATTTTTACATGGTGACTTGGAAGAGGAAATCTATATGACTCAGCCAGAGGGATTCAAAGTTGCTGGTAAGGAAAATTTGGTTTACAAACTGAAAAGATCGCTTTATGGTTTGAAGCAATCTCCCAGACAGTGGTATAAGCGATTTGATCGATTTATGATGGGTCAGAGGTATACAAGAAGTAAATTTGATAATTGTGTGTATTTTCGAAGGCTACGTGATGGTTCTTTCATTTATCTAATCTTGTATGTTGATGATATGTTGATAGCTTCGACGAATGTCGAAGAAATTGCAAAGTTGAAGACTCGGTTGAATCGAGAGGTTGAGATGAAAGATTTGGGTGAAGCTAAGAAGATTCTTGGCATGGAGATTAGCAAAGATAGAGGGAGAAGCAAGATTTGTTTGACTCAGAAGCAGTATCTGAAGAAGGTATTACAGCGGTTTGGCATTACAGAGCAGTTTAAACCTGTAAATACCCCACTTGCTCCTCATATGAAGCTCAGTGCATCTTTATCTCCTAGTACAGATGAGGAACGAGAGTACATGTTTCGAGTTCCGTATGCTAATGCAGTTGGTAGCCTGATGTATGCTATGGTGTGTACGAGACCCGACATTTCACATGCAGTTGGAGTTGTGAGCAGGTATAAGGCATTATCCTGGTAAAGGACATTGGCAAGCAGTGACATGATTCTAAGGTATTTGTTGAAAACCGTAGATGTTGGCTTGAGTCTTTGAGAGAGATGATACCATGTGGTCAGTATGCTATTGGTTATGTTGATTCAGTTATGCTGGTGATTTGGATCACGTCGGTCGAACAACCGGTTATTATGTGTTTACTCTTGTTAGGCAACTGAGTTGGAAGTCTACTTTCAGTCTTACATGGCCTTTGTCTACCTACGGAGGCGAGTATATGGCTATGACAGAGGCTTTGACAGGAAGCTATTTGGTTACAAGGATTACTGGATGAATTGGGAATTGGGCAGAAGAAGATCACTCTTTATTCTGACAGTCAGAGTGCTATTCACTTAGCAAAGAATCCAGTGTTCCATGTCGTGTACGAAGCATATTGATGTTCGTATATCATTTTGTGTCGGGAGACATGTGTGAAGGAAGAATCTTACTTCAGAAGATTTGAGACTGCCGAGAATCCCGAGATATGTTGACTAAGGTTGTGACAGCGATCAAGTTCAGTCATTGTTTGGACTTGATCAATATTGTACGAGTTTGACCGCGCCATTGGGCGCATTTGGAGGCGTTGCTGCTGTGATAGAGAATATGAGAAAAAGAAGAGTTTTGTGGTGGGTCGGCATATTCGCCAAGGTGGAGATTTGTTGGTGTTTTGGCTCATATGCATTAACAAGGATCCCACATCGGTGGGACTCCAAAATTGGGCCTCATGTGGCCCTTATAAAAGGAAGCCATAAGGAAAATTATTTTGTCTCAAATTGAAATATCTTTCACCCCCTAAAGTTGTAAGGTCTCACATATAAGACCTCATAGTTTAAGGGTCTTTCAGTAAGGACCTTAAAGTTTGTAATATTTGTTTTTTCCCCTTTGATTTTGGGTATTTGTAGTATTGCCCAAATTGTTTGGGTAATTACAGTTTGGCCCAACTATTTGGGTAATTGCAATTTGATCCAATAGTTGTGGTATTTGTATTGTGGCCTAAAAGTTTGTAATTCTCTTTGAAGATAGTAGAAAGTTTCTTCAACGGCGCCCGAGGACTTAAGTATTAATACCGAACCTCGTTAAATCCTGGTGTGTATCCTATTTCTGCATTGTGGCTGATTGGTTGCCTCTTTAATTACTATTATATTCAATTATCTGGCATAGTTGTGGTTGTGCATTTTGGGTTGTTCTGTTGGTTATCGCTTCCGTTTGTGCATAACAATCAGAGCAGTCTTAATCAAAGCAACAGTCTCTGTAATGACTTTGTAAATTGTTTTAACAGATGCTGGAGGAATGTAATCCTTGGTCGATGCTTTATCAACAATGTGGAATGCTATTGTGAGAAGACTTCCACAACCATCTGCGCCATGCCATGTTGGCCTATCAGGTAAAACAGCAAAGCCACATGGTAAAATATTTACACAATCAGGGTTGCCACCATTAAGTACCCTGGACATGGTAAGCATGTCAACTGGTGCATATATCACATAGGAGCCTGTATGATCCATGAAACTTTCTTGCAAGTGCAACATTTCCATCTCCTTCACTGTAGTCTATAGAAAATTGAAAAGCTTTCAATTGCTTTTGTGCTAATACAATTGAAAGTTTGGATTAAAAATGTAAGGAAACAAGATAACTTACATTCATTTGCAAGATAGATCTGCGGTTTTCTGTATTGGCTCCAACAATGACATATGCAAGTTCTTGAATTAGATGTCCACATAAACGAATATCCCACTGCAATATTGCATTCCGGAGAAGATAAGAAAACAATAATGTTTTGCAATTCATATTGTATTCTTGGGAAATAAAAAAATGGCTGAAATTAAAGTGCATATTTGAAAAATAAATTAGGTGCTGACAATTTAGATGTCATAACCATATTCACAGACTTTATTTTTTAAATTGTCGAACATTAATGCACGACATCTTGATACATATCAGTCTATCAATCTTAGAGCTCAAAAACCTATTAGTCTTTCAATCTTTAGTGCTTGACAATCAGAAAAAGGTCTGTTCGTCTATTGAATATGATTATTATGTCTAAATTTTTAGAATATTATATATTTTTCAAATCACCTCTTTAATTTTGGTCATTTTTCGTAAGTTTTTCTATATTCTTTTCTTTGATTGATATTTATGATTTATGTTAAAAAAGAAAAAAAAAAAACTCAAATAAGGAGTAACTTGATCCTAGAATTGTGATCGCGAGGGAAATCGAACAGTCTATTTGGTAGCACTGGAAGCCAGAGGGAAGTTGTGAAAACAGTCTTGATACTAGGAGGCTGTCCAGGAACGTGGATGACACCTCTAGTCATGACTCTAATATCTTCAACCCCAGTACTTATAGGTAATGATATCCATGCACTTCCATTAGAAGCGCTTATATTTCCCCAAAAGCTTCTTCTCATTCTCCCCGCCAACTTCAACATACTCTCCCTTCGAGCATGGGATACTAACACTGTACTTAAAAACATTCAAATTAAACTAATAAATTAAAATACTCATACAAGAGATTTCCTCTTAACTAACAAATAAAAAATTAGATGTAACAAAGTAAAGTGTAGATATATGTCATGTGTTTACCACCATCATGAGTAGGAGTGGTTCTATCTCTTAGAGTTGCAAGCCACTCGCAATGTCGAATTATAGTGTCAACCCAACGCTTTGCACTATATGCATAACCAGAAGTAACTAGTGGAATATAAATACTGTGAACATTTCTATTATCTGCAGCCACATGCTCAACTCATATAACCTGGTAAAAGAATTAAACTATATCAAAGGACAGTCACGTCCAAGTCCAACTCTAAGCAATTAATTTAGGAGTAAATAAATTATGTAATATTTATGCAGAAGTAATTGTTCATTTTCCACCTTAGAGCAACCATTTGGCATTTCTTGGATTAAACAGCCTGATGGCCTTCTTCGAAATCTTAATATTGTTGGGGGACAAGGGAACGAACTCTCCAAAGATACATCAACAACTTCCCATGTCCCGTAGTTCAGCTGTTTACAGTACCTCACGAAATAACTCTCCCGACTAGGAACAATAGCTGTTGGAAGATGAAGTTCCACACTCATCTGACCAAATTAATTAATTAATATATTTATATATATTCATAATAATTAAGTTGGAAATTGATTAATAATATATAGTTTATATACAGATTCTCAAGAAGAATATATACGTATCAAACCTACCACTTGCACATAGTTTTGGCCACCTAATCCTGTTGATACAACTTCTAGTAATGTTGCTCTTGAGATAATATTGGAAAACGTTAATGACCATTGGTCCTGATAACATCAGAACAAGCACAAGAAAAATAATATTAATAAAAATATTCAACTAAATTAATTAAATGAACATTGATATAAATGATTAATTGAGTGACACATCAATGAAGGAATTAGCATGTATACCAAATCCATAAGTAATTCAAGAATGGTTGCAGAACTCATATTAACTAAAGCAGTTTGGCGAGAAGCTTCATTATGAAGGTGCACATGATGTTGTCTTAGTTAATCCTCAGATAATCCAAAAGGGAATTCAGCAAAGGGAGGGAAACACGGAGCGGTAGTGTCTCCAACCTCAACCATTCTTATAATCTCTTTCAATGTTGCATCAACACTCCCGAATTCTTTGATATACTCAAGGCCATTTAAAGTCTGGGTTTCGGAATCTCCTCGGGAAAGCCACAGAGGCTCTCCCTGGAGAGCCATTTTTGTTAGTTCCTCCATTGCTGAGAAGGCAAGGTCAGTGATCTTTGCCTTGTTTGCATCAGAGGACACTCTATAACACTATCTTCATCTTCATACTGCCATTTAAGATACATATGAAAATGTACAATCAAGCAATTCATATATTAAAGAATTATAAGAGAAAATTGAAAAGTGTAACATGGAAAATTTTAAATCAAATTAGGATATATACCCCAGATGGGACAAGATTAATTAATAATAAGTAATTAATATAATCCAATATCATGCTCACTTCTGACTTTCTCTAGCCAATTTTACGTTTTTCATTATATATATATATTAACCGTTATCCAATCAATCAACATCGATATCTAATTCTAAGAACTAAAATATATATATATATATATATATATATATATATATATATATATCTGTGTGCATGTATACCTCTATATCCACATCAGATATATATATATATATATATATATCTGTGTGCATGTATACCTCTATATCCACATCAGATAGTTCCAATAACTCCATTGCATAATTTTCATCACCTGAGCAATTGGTAAACACGCTTGATCAACAGAATTGATTTAAAAAAGAAGAAGAAGAATACATGTATATAATAATTTAAATATGATAAAAGAATTTGTAAATTCATAAATCAATTAGTTATATTATATATAGAAAAAAGAAAAGAAACGCTTCTCTTTACTTTATTAATTATCCCTCCAGATTTGAGCGAAGGTTAATGAACTCACTTCTCGAGAGCTCTTCAATTTATTTAGAGTCTTGAAGTCATCCTAGGGGAACATTTCAAAAACCCATCACCAATATCTCGCCAAGTGTCAAATTACATTTGGACGAAAAGTTCTTAATGTCTACAACCAAACCTATATGACGACGGAATCAGAAAATTATCTATAAATTAAGGTACAAGAGAATAATTACGTAATCATCTATAACTAAGATCAAGATTAACCGGATATCGAGTGTAAACATTAATTAATTATAATGATGTAAGTATCAATATAAATTAATTTTATGTAGGAGTTTTTCGTGAAACTGCCATTTTAATGGTTACACGGCGTGGCGCTTCCAGTCATTTTGACTAGTCATATGTAGTAAAGAGCCATACAAGATATAAAACCAATTCCAAGAATAATCTATTTATTAAAAAATTATAAATTTTTATTTTACAAATAGCAGAAATAATCTTTGAAAGCAAAACTAAAATACTTTGAGCAGCTCTCTAATCATTAGATTATTTTGAATTACAAAATTGGTAAAAACAAATTTGAATTGGTCATTTACATATTTGGAGGCTCTCAAAGCATATGGCATAACTACAACACTGAAAATGAAGATAACTTTTTTTAAGTGAAAGAAACAATGAAGAAGAGGATCAATTTCTACACTAGAAAGTCCAATAAAATGTGAAATCTCCAGGAATACATCTCTTTGTCAAGAGTAGTTTGCTCTCATCTTCTTGGAAGAATATCTGTTAACGCAAAATCATGGAAAGGTGGACCTGAAAAGAGAATATTTTAGAGCAAATTCTCAGATTCATGCGTAACAATTCATAACTAGTGCTAATCCAGTAATTCTTGATGGTATCAGCTTATATACTTTTCCATATCAAAGTTGTGTTGTTAAAAAGCACTTCTGCATCAAGCATATACTTTGGCCGGAAATTTTATCCCATACCTTGTTGTTCACCAAGAATGTAAAATGGAATATGTGCAACCATCTTCTTTCCCCCTTCACTCCAGTTGACAGTGCCTGGGTTGTTCATACCACGTGAAGGTCGTGAAGGCCCCAAAACAGACATGCATATTGCAGGATCATTCATTAAACCCAGATAGTCACGAGCATGCTTCCAAACCCTCACATCAGAGATTCGAGATCGTGCAACCTGCCATTCCATGTCCAGTTAAATCAAAGTTGGTAAACAAACAGAACACTAAGCACAAAAAATTATCTCAGATTATTAAAACCCTCTCCCCTCTTCTTTCTTCCCCACGCATAACTGTGCTGCTTTGCCAATGAAATCATCAATGGTTATAGTCAAAACTGATACAGACCTTGCCCAAGGATACACGTGCCCTCGGTAATAATTCACGATGATATGTTGCAAGCTTTGCAATAGCTGTAACAACAAAACATAAAAGCCTTGACTTTGATGACTTTCGGTAGTTTTCACTATTAGCAGCAAGTGCTTCCTGCCTTAGGCCAAGACGACTTCCAAGTAAGCATAAAAGATAAGTCAGGAAACACGACAATGATAACAAAGAACACCAATAGCTCAGAAGAAAAGACCGTAGAAATCATACCTAGATGAAAGATTTTCATAAAGGAGGAGTTCTAAGTTTTCAAAAAGCTCACGAGCTGCATCTTTATGAGTTGCACCACCTCCACCATGCTCCCCAATGGCCCAACATAATTGTAATGCCAATTCCATCTATATAGTAAAATATACATAAATATCTTAAATGTCAAATTATGTCATACTGAAGGGATATAAACAACTGACCTTTGCAGGGCTATCATAAGCTTCCCCAAGCCTGTCCATAATAGGCTTCTGTAAAGAATTTAAACTGGATTGTAACCAACAGTAAGAGCAATTATCTCAGAATAAAATCAAGCAGAATTATCCTTGGTAGAATGCACAGTTGAAACATAATTTATAGGTCACTCCTTGACAACCATCACTCAACGATACATACCTAGTATGTACCAGATGAATGAGAATACAAGAAGACTCATAATAAAGAACTCACAGGTAGATTACTTATAGATACCATTAGATCTACATCATCTCCAACAGATGCCTATGTACTATGCGGTATTGCCACTAAAATGTTACAATTGCGATGGAAAATAAATGTTGCCCAATCACCATGAGAATGGTAGAAGTCTTAGGGAAGTTAAAATCAGACTTTATTCACATTCTTTTAATTTTTAATGACCAAGCATTAATTGTCCGAACAATTTCCACTTTAGCTTTTTTAGGTCTAACTTGTCACTAGTCCTCTGGCATGCATTACAATGGCTACTGGCAAGTCAAATCAAACAGTTGCAACATAACTGATAAAATGTTAAAACATAAAGATAGCAAGATTTTAGCACGATACCTTCAAAAGTGCAATAAAATGTGGAGACCGCTGAAATGCAGCAAGCATGAATTCTAACAGCCTCCTACGAACCTACAGGCATAGAAAACTCAAAAATAAATTTACGGACAAAAATGAAAAACAAAAGGATATTGCTTTCATTACGTTAAAAGCTAATCTTTCCCCTATTACGTATATTCCAAGCTTCAGAATCTTATCAGTCTAAAGAAGTTTAGAGTTACAATGAAAGACGAAAACAAGTACTAAAGAAGAAAGTCTTCAATCAAATTAAAAGAGGTTAGCACCTCATAAGAAAAGTTTTTGTCCAGGAATAGGGAGGCATTTCTCGTCATAAGCAGTGGAATCAATGCACAGATTAGAGCTGCCAAAGATAGGAAATTTCAGAATAGCTGTCAACTTAACTGAAAAATTAAACTACCCTTTTCCAAAACAAGTGCATTCTGAAGAAGATGAACTTTATAGAACAGAAATGGCATCAGCATCTAATGAAGATTAAGATAAGTGCAGACAACATACAATCATCAACATCACGCAATGCTATAGCAAAATAAATGTCCAGAAGCCGAGGCGTCATATTGAGTATCTGTTTCAGCCTGTCAGACTGACGGGTATTTATTGCAGCTTGTAGTGTTGCAGCCATTCCAGGAGAAGTCCAGTGTCGTTCCTGAAATAAGCATAAATTACATTGTCGACCTATTTCAGCCCTTCTATCCATAAAACACATCTAAAGTCCAATATGTAAACTAAACTTAAATCGTTCTACAGTTCCAGAAACATTTAAAACCTAATTTAAATATCCATTGCAGTCTTAAAGAGAAAAGGGGAAAAACAAACAACAAAAAAAAGGTCCAAGTTTAAAGCATAATTCCTGAAAATTAGGTGCTTTGCAATTTAAAGAAGTTGAAATGGGCTAATTTTCCTTGCATCAAAAAAGCAAAATAGTTACACAAGATAAATTAAAACTTTGGAATCGGGAAAAAAAAAAATCTGAAAAAGTTTGTAAAAGACAAAACAATATCCCTCCACTCACAACAAGGTCAACAATGCTTCCACATGGTATGTTATGATTTGCATTGTTATGTTGCAAAATATTAATTGAGAGATGGGAAGGACCATACAGCAAGTCCATCATTTTCATCTTTCAGAAGTTCAAGAAACAGAGGATCAGCTACATCTATTGCACTGCTATCCTCGGATTCAGAATCTCCCCCTCCATCGGCTATAGTTGAACCAGTATAAGCCTCATCCATGAGAGCAAGTAGCATCTGCATTAGATAATCATTTAGTACCGTCAAAGGCATTGTATAATGTTTGGCTAGACCCACGTACATTTTAAAGATCTAAAAAATAACCTCAGGAGCCGTACTCTTCTGGATCGAAGCGATGCTGCTCCCAATTAATGATCCCGAACCCTTTTCTACCTTTTCCAGTGCCACAACCAAAGCTAGTACAAACAAACAACATCAGTATTCTGCCTAAAATATCCAGAGTCGAGGAAATCGTGTAAAAATCAAAGTCATCATGAAGCATGACATAACAAATTACGAAATAATAAGGGCCACATACTGAGTACATAAAAATTGCCTAAGAGCTTTACTAGAAAAGGGAAGAGACCAGAAGAAACCACTTAGCAGAAAATGTATCCATGCTACAACCAGGCTATAAAATATTTTAGGAGATATACAAGCAATTG
The DNA here is from genome assembly GCA_013180625.2 of Boswellia sacra. NCBI lineage: Eukaryota > Viridiplantae > Streptophyta > Magnoliopsida > Sapindales > Burseraceae > Boswellia > Boswellia sacra. Next base: position 69,414 of record SNVD02004686.1, on the reverse strand, counting down.
ATTATGTTACTATCAATCCAGTAAACATAGTACTTACTAGCTTATTGGAAGTAAAATATGAAAAATCACCTGGCAAATCCAATAAAGACGAAAGAAGTGGAAGAAATGACGCAGGTGACATTAGAGCTGGAAAAACCTTCAGGAATGCTTTTTCTAATCTGCAAGCCAGATGAATCCAAGATAATTAGCCAGTCTCAGTAGTTAGCTAAGTTATTTAAGCAAAATCAATTCCATAGTTCCTTGTACATTTTGACAAATAGCATAAAATATAAGTGAATAAAAAAATCTTGAGGCCATGTGTTAACAAACCCATACTTGGTCAATGTGGGATCCTAACAACACTACCAACTAACCCCATACTTAGTTGATGTGAGATCGTAACATACCACCACACTTCCAACGCCGACATCGATGACGGCCCACTCAGGCCTTTCCAAGTCGTCCCTTCTGCAACGTGGGCCTCGCGTGGACTAGCTCTGATACCACTTGTTACAAACCTATAGGTAGAACTCACCCTTAAAAACTGGCTTGTAAGGGAAAGGTGTCAATAGGTTTATAAACTACCAACTAATCCCATATCAGTCGATGTGGGATCCTAGCAACACCACCAACTAATCCCATATTTAGTCGATGTGAGATCGTAACACCATGACATTCCTATTTATTTAAGTGTAATGCTACACACCCCAAATTTTTTTTTCCAAATCATGATGATGTGTCATTAATTTAAAGTTTATACATCATACTACCAAATCGCCACTTGGCACTCCTTAATTAATTCCACATCACGGGGTTACAAATTTGGGATGAATAGCATTATTGTTTTCTTGATAATTTAAATTATTTCTACCAGTGAAGGAATATCATTCAATAGAAAAATGAAACAAGGCTCGCCTAAGTCTATCTCCAAGGCAGTCAAGCACCCAAAACAAGATACCACAAAAGTACTCCATATTTTGGATATTTCATTAATATTAATCCTCTCTAATATTTTAATAAATCTGATGGCTAAAAATTTTAGTTTACTGGAGGTATCTAAAAAACAAAGGCTTGAGTATTAATCGTATAAATGAGAGTGGGAGTGATATATATATATATATATATATATATATAGAGAGAGAGAGAGAGAGAGAGAGAGAGAGAGTTATATATGAGGACTTACTTTTCCCCATTCCAGGCTATCAGCTTTAGCAACAGTGGAAAGAACTGCAAAAACACTATCAATATTATACAGAGATGTAAGACCGCAAAAGTGCTGTCAATACATGCAAAAAAGAATGTCAGAGCTTTCATAATCACTTTTCAATGGTTGAATCACTTTACATGGACCAACGCTTTGAATTTTTTTCATTTTCTCATTATCTGAATATTATTGAGGCAGGTGTTTAAACTTAATTTTGACAGAAATGTAACAGGTGTAGGTTTGCACAGTTCGCTGTCTGGCCTAATAATAATCATATGCTCAAAACAACATAACATAGGCCAACTATTGTAAAGCTTATTTAGAATTAAGATATTTAACAGGCAATGCATAACAATTACAAGAACATCAGATTTTCAACAAAATCCATTCCATAAGTTCTGCAAATGTTTCATATTTACCTAGACATTGCATTGTACGCATCTTTACTCAAAGAAATGTTGAAGATCTTAAAACTGTACCTGAGGCAGCAAAGTAGGGAAAGAGGACAAAAGTTTTTTCTTGTTCACATTCAAGAAATCAAGGGTTGCTTCCGCAACAATAGGATCTGCAAACTCACTGCAATCAACATCAGAATGAGATTGGGGTGTTTGACCATCAAATTTATGAATTATATGTTGTTCTTTTTTATTTTTTGGGACAAAACAGTGCATGTTGCTCGAATGAAAATGCATACTAAAGTAGCCAAGCTACACCTACAGCAAAGTTATCCCAACTATTATTCATGGTTTCAAGATTCTATTCACTAACAATCTAGCATGGTTTATGGCTCAGACAATCTCACTTCTTTCAGGAAAGTACACAAAACTATTAAAAATCGATTTAATTAGGGTCATTTCTGTATCTTTTAAACTATATATTTTCTTACACCATCTAAATATTCAAACAAAAACCACAAAAATCATTTAGTTTTTATCTAAATATATCCATTACCGGCTCAAACATGAACGAAAAAAGGTCCTCAGACTTGGATCAGCATCATGTAAAACCACCTCCCCGAAGTCAAGATAAAACTGAAGAATAGTCTGTTGTACAAAACAAACAAAAATTAAACCAATAACAAAAAGATTACCAAGAAAAAATAGCCACAACGGTTAAAATGGTAACTTAGAATAATATCAGTAAATACGGAAACAAACAAAACACCTACACTAAGGTTTTGTTCGGATTGAGAGAAGTGCAATTCTATGTTTAAGAGAGTTTATGAGATTTTATTTATTTATTTCCAAAAACAGTTAAAATGATTTCAAAAAAGCATATGCCTTTTTCATTCAAAAATAATTCTAGAAAAGCGGTTTAACTATTCAAAAACACTTTGCATAGCGTCAAAAGGACTCCCAATTCCAAACACACCATAAATGTAATAACACAAATAATTCCTTCGCGATTGATAATCGCAACAAGTTTAAGCAGATTAAAACTGATTACAGCCAAGAAAATAAAATAATAAAAAAATAATTAAATCAAATTGAAGAAACCAAAGGAAACGTCACCAGTAAGAAAAGGCCATTGGAGGTACGAGATTGAGAGAGCGAAGCCACAGATCGCTGAAAGAGCTTGTTTATGTGTGGATAAACCCTAGCCACAAGATCCTCGCTCTTCTCTTCTTTACACAATTCATATAACTTCTTAACCTGTTAGTAAATACAGAAACCGACCTAAATTAGAATCTGCAGTTGACAAAAACGAAACCGTTTAAGAGAAATAGGTGTAGGCCTGAGAATTCTGTACGGAATGGAGAAGAGAAGTATCAGTGGCGGGGTCGTTGGCCAGATTGGAGTCTCGAGCGCTGTTCGATAAGGTTCGGAGATGGAAATCCCAGCTTTTGTCTCGATCCGACATAGGTTTTGGAATTCGAAACCGTTTTTCTTGCTTCCGTAAATTTTAAAAACAGTGAAATGATCCACGGGTGAGAAGTGTCCGGCTCCGAGCTCGGTGTCTTTGCTTCTGTCTGAAAGCAGGCACCGTTTTGTTCTTGTAAATCGCTGCGTTTCTACAAGACTGACCTCGACTGTGATTCCCTATTTTGTGATTTGTTTGGGCCTGGCCTGCCAACTGAAAGGCCCAAATTTTGTGGTGGGCTGGATAAGTTGATCTGATCCGTAACGATTCGGTTCATTTCTCACTTCTGATTCTGAATGAACTGACTGATTATGATGGGACAAAAATTTCATTTACTCCTTGACCCTTGACCCTTTAGGGTAGTTTGGCATGGCGAGTCTGAAAAGTTAGAAATGGGATTAGATCGTTAAAAAAGTGATTATAAGAATATGATATATAAAAAAAAATTAATATTATTATATTCAGCTGTTTATTAGAACCTTATTTTTTAGTTGCTGTACGAATCAATTTGATATATTTGGTTGAACAAATGTCCTCATTTTATTTTATATATGAGTAAGCTTTATAATTAAAAATTTTCAATATATAAGAAAAAATACTTGTTTTAGTTTTCATATTCTAGTATAAAATAAAAAATTTAACAGAAAATTTTGAATAATTAACCATTTTCTACCACTCTCTATATTATAAAAAAAGAAAAGAAAAATTAAAAAAAACACGCCTAGTCACCATTTTCCTCCACTTTCTCCTTTTTTCTTTCAACTTTTTTCTTCGTCTGTCCTCTAATCTACTTCCACTTTCCATTCAAACTTGTCACCCTTTCCTTATTTTTTCTTTCTTTCTTTCTTGGCTCTTTTTTTTCCCCTCGTTGTCCTTCCCTGTATCGTCGCCTAAAGAACACACCTCATCACTGCTATCGTACTGACCAACTCTGCATCGTCAATGATCAACAGCACCTCTCAGTCGCTGAAGTCTTTTTGCTGTGTCCAGCCATCACCGACCAGCAACAACCCTTAATTATTTTTTTCTTTTAAATTTATGTCTCTGTTTATTTTATTTTTTATGGGTTTCGATTTTGGGATTTTGTTTTGTTGACATTGAAATGGGATTTTGGTATCTTGACATTGAAATGGGATTTTCGAACTTTGTTTGGACTGATTTTGGAGATGTTTTTTTGGTAATAGCTTGTCTACAGTGAAGATCGAGATGGGAAAGTGATTGCCACAATCTGAAACTCAAGGGATGAGGGGGTTCAGATTACCCTTTTTGCCAGTAACGTGAATCCCGTGGATTTCCGGGTTACAAAAATACAATAAAGATACCAAATAAGGGATGGGTTTCAGTTTCTTCTTCCCCGTATTCCTATCCCCTATACTAAATAGTCCCTTAGCTTATACGTCCAGGGCATTCTCTATTTATATAAAAGGAATCGAAAGGAAAGGAAGGAAAAGTAGCGTTAAAAAGAAAGGCGGAAAGAAAGAGACAGGATTAGGAAATTTTTCGGAAAAATTAAAAAAATAGATATAATTAGGAGTTCTTGTTAAAACATTGATATATCTTAAAAAATTTTTATATTATAGATATTTTTTTGACAAAAAGATTGAAATATTCTTGTATAATCAATATTTTTTTAAAACGTTATTAATTTCCTCTTTGGACGAAATAAAAAAAAGTCAGTAAACGAAACTCAGAACAAAGAAATCAGTCACAGATTTATATACTTCATTGTCTAAAATAACCTAAACAGCTAATATTGAGCAAATAACGTAAGAACAACTTTCCTTAATCTCTCTCTAAATGACATAAAAATTTCATAAGGTTATAGTGTTTTTGTTATTGATCGTTTTGGTAACTGACAACCGCTTTATATAGCTTAAAAATGGGATATGTATATGAACTAAGGTTAGAGATAGTGCCGTTTGTGTGAAAATATACTAAAAATTGGCTGTCGTTGTGCGAAAATCTGGTATCGCAGTCGAAGGATGAAGAAGACGAGATTTATCGAGTATCGTCGAGTGTCGAGCGGTTTTGTCGGATCGAATCTCGACATGTCGGATGGTAGTGTCGAGTGTCCAGGCGTTTTGTCTATTGTAGGTTCGAGTGTCGAGAGTTTGAGTTTCGTCGAGCGTCTAGTGGATTGATGAACTCAACGAAGTCGGATGCAAATTTCGTCGAGTTCGTGTATCGCGTGTCGAGAGTCCAGTGTCGAAAATCGACGTGTAGATGTCTCAAACCATGAATGTCGAGTATCTTCGAGAGTCATTGGTCGAGCGTCGAGAGTCGTTTGGTGAGCGTTTGAGTATCTGCGTTGAGTGCCGAACTTGACGAGTGTCGGATGTAAAGATAGTCGAGTTCGTGTGTCGAGGCTTATTTGTTGTGTGTCGAGTGTCGAGGGTCTTGTGTCGAGAGTCGTCGAGCGTTTTGGCTAAACACTCGTTTTTGTGACTTTTGCAAGCAATTTCGTAATTATTTTTTGTCCACGGAACTTATATGATATGTCTCAATCATGCAGGAAACGGAAACTTTACGCATACTCATTGTATACAATGGTTCTTGGACTATGCAAGAGAATGGTGGTTATCTGTTTGCTGGTGGGACGGGGAAGCCATTGATAATTCATAGGCGTACTACCTATAATGAGTTGATTAACTGTATTAGTACTAAAATGGGTTGGGATCTTCGTAAGCAAAGAATGAGTTTAGAGGTTCAATTTGCTGGTAAAGGTGTTCTGCCAATGCCGATTCGTATTGAGACTGACGACGATGTTTATTTTTTTATACAACATTGTTTGGAGGACCAACAATCATATACACCATTAGTTGTCAAACTTGAAGATAGGGAGAAGCAAAGACAGAGGTCAGGATCCGATGCAGTACGTAGGCGACAAGGATCTTATCAACCCTCTTTGTTTCGTTCAGTAAGTGGAAGCAACCAATTAAGTGAGTCTACTCCTGTTTGTGCACAGCCACAACTGAATGATGATGTTGGCATTGAGTTTGAGCAGTGTTCAGGGCATGCAGGGCATGAGTCAGTTGGGCTTGGGGTGTTATTTCAAAATAAAGAAGGGGTGCCTCCGTCAATGCCATCGAGATTGGTACGTCATCTTGACAGCATTAGAGAGTTTGAGAGTCTAGGTAATATCGATGATGTTAATGATGACGATGGTGGTGATGAAGATTACGAAGATAATGATGATGGTAGTGATGATGTTAGTGCGCATGTTGACGATGACAATGATGATTGCACTATTCGTATTGAGAATGATGTTGAGGGATTGGATGATTTTGTTGTTGATGGGCACAATGTAGACGGTCCACATTTTGATAAAGAGGGAGAACGGGAGATCTTGAATGATGTGAACCAAGATGAGCCGTTTACCTTGCCTTCTCCAATTCACTCCACACCTACCGTGCCTCCTCCAATTCACTTCACACCTACTCGTCCAGTATATGGACATCAGCAAGATCTTATGTCGAATAATGAGCCGAGAGTGGATGAAAATCGTAGACATGAAGAAGGTAATGTGGGAGCTGAGAATGATAGCTGTCGGGCTAACACATTCATGTGGATGTCGCCTATTGTGCATCCACCTTCCACAGATGGCGATGATGCCTCATCGTTTATAGTTGACGGGATTGAGGTTGGGGTTGGGCAGATGTTTAACAGCAAAACGGAGCTTCGTGAGAAGTTATCGATGTTGGCATTAAGACGGAACTTTCAATCCAAGGTGAGGAACTCCAACGCAACAAGGTTTGAGGTTGTCTGCCGGGTTGAATCTTGTAAATGGCGTTTACGTGCCATAAAGGTGGCCGACTCACATTTCTTCCAAGAGAAAAAGTATAAGAACCACCACACATGCTCCGGAGTCGGACTTTACCCAATTCACAAACAGGCAACTGCACATGTCATTGGCAAACATATTAAGAGCAAATTCGTTGAGGCATCGAGAATATTTCGTCCGAAGGATATTATGTCCGATGTTCAGGAGTCATTGGGTGTTTATATCACGTACAACAAGGCATGAAGGGCAAAGGAGGCAGCTTTGCAAGAACTTCACAGATCTCATGAGGAATCATTCACACTACACCCCCAGTACATGTACATGATTGAGAAAGCAAACCCGGGGACCAAAACGTCTTTAGAAACTGATGACGAGAACCATTTCAGATACTTTTTCATGAGTATGGGGACCTCTATTGCTGGATTTGTATCATCAATTAAGCCAGTTATCGCAGTTGACGGTTCTTTTTTGAAAGGGAAATATAGAGGTACAATATTTTTGGCTACTTGTATGGATGAAAATAAACAAATATATCCCTTGGCATTTGGAATTGGGCATTCTGAAAATGATGACTCGTGGAACTTGTTCATGAGACAGTTGCGTGATCATGTTGTACAAAATGTCCGAAATCTTGTCTTCATTTCTGACCGTCATCGTAATATTAAAAGTGCTGTTCTAGCAGTTTTTCCTCATGCACTGCCTGGATTGTGCACTCATCATCTGAAGGGTAACTTGAAGGCAACGTTCAAGGACAAGACTTTGTTGGAATTGTACTACCAAGATGCAAGGACATATCACTATGCTGATTTCAACTATCATATGCAACAAATTGAATCGCATATGCCAGCAGTAGCAACTTATTTTCGAGAGATTGGAGTCGAGAAATGGGCACGTTCACAGTTTCATGGTCGACGGTGTAACATAATGACAACAAATATAGTTGAGTCGATGAACAACTGTTTGCGAAACCATCGATTCCTCCTGGTGACATTGTTAGCTGATTATTTTCGGGCCAACTTGCAGAAATGGTTCTATGAGCATCGACAGCTATTTGCTAACTCAGAATCACATCTCTCGCCCTGGGCAAATAAGTTAATGGAGGAGCATTTAAAGGAGGGAGAGCGTATGAGGGTTAGTGGTATATCTCTTACTATGTATCAGGTTAGAGGCAACGACTGTGTTAGCATTGTTGACATGCATGCTCGTACATGCACGTGCCAGGTGTTTGATCTTGATCAGCTTTCGTGTGCACATATATTTGCTGTATACAAACGTATGAATCTACTAATGTGCCACGATTATTGTGCCCATTGGTATACCACTGAAACATTACTACATGCATATGCTCTCCTAGTTGTTCCTATTGGAGTTAGTGAGGATTGGGTGGTTCTTGAGGAGGTTTGCATTAGAGTGGTTCTCCCGCCAGTCATGAGGAGACCAGCCGGTCATCCTCGGAGGAATCGAATCCCTTCTGTCGATGAGTCTAGCTCCTCTCGAAATTGCGAGCGTTGTGGAAGTTTCGGGCACAATTGTCAAACTTACCGAAACCCAGTTCCACTACATGACAGGGGATGATGTACCAAATGTTGATGTAAGCAACATAGTCTATTTTTTGTATTGCAATTCCTGGCCTGTTGAAATTAATAACTTTCGGGTGTTGGATTTTGTCATTGTAAGCAACATTAATGTATTAAACACGTCTTAATGTGCGTTGTCGTTAAACTAAATATTAGTGTCTGACGTTCAGCCATACAAGGTCCGTGGACCATAAAATCTTTACGAATTTGCTTCCAAAACTCAAAAAAACGAGTGTTCTGCCCAAACGCTCGACAACACTCGACGCTCGACACTCAAAATGCGATACAAAATGACCGACGCTCGACCAACACGACGCACAAACCCTCGCCACGAAATCGACACTCAACTGTCGAGTTAATACACTCATTGAATACATCCGACATGTCGTGACTGGAACTGGTTTCCCTCGACACCCGACTAGCGCGACATATAAATCCGACAATTTAACTCTACCCTCAACACTCGAAGGATGACACTCGACATAATCTCTCGACATCCAACACGCGAAGCTACCCCCTAACACAAGATCTCGACCTTTAGGGTTTAAAACAGATCACTCGACCGTCACTTCCCGCTTCACATAAACATACTGCTAAACCCCCCGACAACTCTCGGAACACATAGAGATGCAACATCGACAACTGTCAAAACGCAAAGAGATGCAGCATCGACTGCTCTCGGAACGCAAAAAGACGCAGACAGAAGCCCCCATCGGCACTGAGGTACAGACTTTTCGTTGTTTTAGACATACTATTTGGATTTTTTAGGGATAAATCTTGTGCCATGTATGTTGTTTGATGTGTGTTGTGTCAGATTTATGTTGTCCTACGTCAGTGGAAACAGTGGAAATTGATCATCGATTGCCTCGAGGTAGACGATCACTATCAGATTTCTGTAGGGATAGTTGACACTTTTATGGGATAAAACTAGTGCCATGCATGTGTGTGTGTCTGTCAGATTTTTGTTGTTTGATATGGGTACGATCAGGGGTTTACTGGCGCCACCAGGCGCTGTCACGAGGTAGACGATGACTATTTATGTAATGGGATTTTAATTGAATTTTCATCGGATGTGTTCACTTATTCAGTGTTTTTAGGGATTAATCTCATGTTTTTATATGATTTATATTGTTTGATATGGACGAAAACTGTAGAAACCGACTAGTTTCGTCGCGGGTTAACGGTGATGTCCGTCAGATTTTTGTAGGGACACTCGACACTCAACAGAAACAGACTGTCGAGTTTAGTCGAGTGTTGTCGAGTCTTGTCGAGACTTGTCGAGTCGTGTCGGGTGTTATCGAGTCATGTCGAGTGTTGTCGAGTAATGTCGAGTGTTGTCGAGCGTTTAGGCAGATTGTCTGTTTAATTATGGGTTTTTTACCTTTTTACATCATATTGAACTATAACGGCCTTGTATTTGTATGTTGAAGCAAATGGTTGGTAAATTTGGACTGTCCTTCACCCTGAAGATGCCAGATGAGGAGCACTACCATGCGGTGATCACAAACTTGGCAAGTTTAGACTGTTTACAATGGATTCGGGCGTACTTGACTGCGAGGCAAAATGACATGTTTCGTGATACATGTTTTGGATTTATCCTAGACATCTGTCGGCTCTCCTTTCTATCTCAATTCGTGCACCATGTGCTTCAGTGGGCGGTTAACACTGAGGGGTACGATCAGGAGATGTGGTTCCTTATTCAAGGTAAAAAAATGGTTTTCAGATGCAATGTAGTTACAAATTCTTAGTTTTGAACATATGATATTTATAGTTATTTTCTTGTTACCATTATTGTCATCTTATGTATATTTTTTTCTTCTTTCCAGGAAGACTAATTCATTTTTTCGTCAACGAGTTCGGTTTGGTAACCGGATTAAGATTTGCTTCCACGGTGCCACCAATATTGACTATGTTGAATCCGTGCCGATTGTTGGATACATACTTCGATGGCAGGGACTTCGAGCTTAGGGATTTCTACCCCATACTTCAGAAGTTGGATGTATCTCGTATGCCAGACGAAGATGTTGTGAAGCTGGCATTGTACTACGAGTTGGAGCATTTTTTCATGGCACGGGATAGACGCCGACATGTCTCCCGTGTGTGGTTGAATTTTGTCAATACACTGGATGATTTTAATAGGTATCCATGGGGTTTGGTGTCCTATGATAAGACACTTAGCTCATTGAAGAAGGCTTTGGTCGGGAGGTTAGATAATTACAAGAGGCGAGCCCAAGCGAAGACGAAGCAGGTGGAGAAATATAACTTAGAGGGGTGCCCATACGCCTTTTAGGTACATACTGCTAACCATGAGTGTTAACGTGTTTATTTCTTTATTGGGCGAACAAATTTTAGTACATAGTGTCACTAACTAACCTGTTTGATGTTATTAAGGTTTGGTTGTACGAGGCCATGCCTTACATTGGCACGACTTTTGGGGAAGTGCCTAGGGACTGTGAGCAGAGGATACCACGATTGTTGAAGTGGGAGACAATTAAGACCCTGTCCCATCACGTAGTCGTAAATGATGTACTGCGGGTTAGGAGAATGGTACGTACGGATCTTCTGTCATTTGAAATTGTCTTGTTTTTGTTCACACCACATTAACTATTTTACATGATGGATTATTTGTTGACGCAGGCTCGTCCGCTCGTCCTTTTGGACTTGTTGAGGAGGAGCAGCAGACCCAGTGGTATATAAACCTCACTGATGTAGTTGGCATCCGGAGAGGTGTACATGTGGCTTGGGCAACAGTTGTGGATGCTCCATTATTACCCGCGAAGAGCATTGAGCCGCTTCCGACAGACGGTCCACCAACTCCACCTCCGGAGGGTCCTTCAGCTCCACCTCCGGAGGCTTTATCAGCTTCACCTCCTGAGGGTCCATCCGCTTCACCTCCTGCTGGCCCTAGTTCCCCTGTTGGACCTGATGTGGAGCTAACAACAGACACAACCAGTCCTGAAAATGACAGAGGGACCTTCAATCCATCGCCGAAGTCGTTGTATAGTGCCGGACATCCACCAGCATCGACTCTGACGTCGAGTCGTGCGACCACCCAGCCAACTCTTATATACGATGTTCCTCCAAGTTCGCAGGTATGTAATGAGAATTTGCATTCGTATTCTTATCCATTTACATTTGCTGCTCCGTTGGTTTATGAAGGCTCTCATTTTATTCTCATACAGGCGCCACCGGGCGGAGAACAACGAAATGCAAGAGGAGATAGTTCTTCTGCGCAAGGCTATTTTGCACCTCGATGGCCACGCTGACACAGTACGTTACAATATTTACAAAACGGATTATGTCATTTCCACACGCTTAAGCTGACGGTTAGGTTTGGTGTATTTCAGGATTCAGATGCAGATTCCTGATGACGGTGAAGGTTAGCCGCCCACGAAACTTGATTCCGTGGACCCAACTGTTTCTGCAGTCGATGCTCCTCCGATGAGCTTAGTTTCGCACCGGGGTCGCCTCCTACTTCCAGCAAAGCATAAGCGGAGCCCTTTTGTCAGTCCACCGGGTAGGAAGAGGGCGAGGGTTCAGCCGTAAGAGAAAGTCGCAGACCACCAGAATGTACAGTCTGAGGACTCGGTTGCTCAGCCGGAAGACAAACCATCTCAGTAGCCATCACCGAATGCAGGCAATGGTGTCATCTTGTGCACTCCGGTTCCACTTTTCGAGCCACGTGCCCAAGTAGTAGAAGTTAATCTGAATGCATTCGAGGCATGGCTGGCGGACTTCACCAATACTGATTGCATTGATTTGGCAGTCTGCAGTGCAAATCGTTAGTTCTTCAAGACGCTACTCGGGCCATCAGACTGGCTTGAAGCTGAGTGTAGTTTCAGACCATCTCCTGCTGTCGAATATTGCGATATACATTTGCAATTAATATTGATAGCTATTACTATTTTTAGCACATAGATAGCTACCTATGGTTGCTATGTTGCAGAGCTCGAGCTATGACCGGACCTAGTGTCCAGAGGTCTGCTTTTTTGGACACCACTTTTTGGGTACATATTTCGTAAACATCTGAATTTAAAGGTAATTTCTGATTCCTTCAATGCGCTAAATGAACTCTTGAACTTACAGCTGAAATTGAAGTCGTTGTGGGAGCAATACTCAGACAGACTAGATGACATTAACTGGGTGACGGAGGATGACATGATCCAGTATGTCCTGGGACAGTTGCCCCTCGGTTGAACACCATGGGTCGACGTGGACAAGGTGAGAACATTTATATTCACAGAGTTAGTATGTGCCATCTTATTTGAAATGTTGTGATTGATTTTCCTGTTGTCAATTTCATTTTCAGCTCTATCTCCCTGTTAACATCACCGATGATCATTGGGTGGCAGCTGAGGTGCAACTGAATCGCTGTCATGTTGCCATATATGACTCATCTGTTGGGCATACTTTCACAGCCACAATCATACAGACAGTCCAGTGCCTCACTAAGCTAGTACCCCGTATGCTGTCAATGGAGGTTTACGGTATTTCTGACTATCCCGTAACCCTATTCGACATTATACGCATCGAGGACAAGGACCAGGTGCCACAGCAGGAGCCTGGGGGAGGGGCATGCGGCATGTACTGTTTGAAGTACATTGAGTTCCTAGCGGGGGGCGTTCCACTGACTGAGATTAAGGCATTCGCGGACGACTACCAGCGAGAGAAAATGGCGGTACAACTTTGGTCAGCCGCGAAAACCCACAAACACAGGAGGCCGCCCCGACCGTCACGGTGCCCTCCCAGGTTGAAGAGCTGTTGCCTCAACCTCCCTTGCCTACTGATGTTGCAGCCACTACCGAGACTGCTAATGATGTGTCAGGGGATGTTACGACCACCATTGCCCATGACGATGTTGATTCAGCGGAGGTTGACCAACAACCAAGCACGATTATACCATGACGATGTTGATTCAGCGGAGGTTGACCAACAGCCAAGCACGATTGTACCATGTTTAGTTACACATTTTTTTTGGTTGATAGTTTCTGGATATTTACACATTATTGTATAGTGACATTTTTTTTTTATAGTTGCACATGGTTTCCATGTATAGTTGTACGAAAACTTGTAAATACATCTTTCTCCGATTGTATAAGTACATATATGTTTCTCATGTTTTCCGGTTGTAAACCATTGTATACAATGAGTATGCGTAAAGTTTCCATTTCCTACATGATTGAGACATATCATATAAGTTTCGTGGACAAAAAATAATTACGAAATTGCTTGCAAAAGTCACAAAAACGAGTGTTCTGCCAAAACGCTCGACGATACTCGACACACGAACTCGACTATCTTTGCGTCCGACACTCGTCAAGTTCGGCACTCGACGCAGATACTCAAATGCTCGCCAAACGACTCTTGACGCTCGACCAACGACTCTCGAAGATACTCGATATTCATGGTTCGAGACATCTACACGTTGGTTTCCACGTATCCGACACTCAACTCTCAACACGCGATACACGAACTCGATGAAATTTGCATCCGACTTCGTCGAGTTCGTCAATCCACCAGACGCTCGACGAAACTCGAACTCTCGACACTCGAACCTCCAATCGACACAACGCCTAGACACTCGACACTACCATCCGACATGTCAAGATTCGATCCGACAAAACCGCTCGACACTCGACAAATCTCCTCTTCTTCATCTTTCGGCTGCGATACCAGATTTTTGCACAACGACAGCCAATTTTCAGCATATTTTCACACAAACGGCACTATCTCTAACTTTAGTTCATATACGTATCTCATTTTTAAGCTATATAATGCGGTTGTCAGTTAGCAAAACGATCAATAACGAAAACACTACAACCTTATGAAATTTTCATGCCATTTAGAGAGAGATTAAGGAAAGTTGTTCTTACGTTATTTGCTCAGCATCAGCTATTGAGGTTGTTTTGGACAGTGAAGTGTATGGATCTGTGACTGGTTTCTTTGTTCTGAGTTTCGTTTACTGACTTTCTTTGATTTCGTCCTAAGAGGGAATTAATAACGTTTTGAGAAAATATTAATTATACAAGGGTATTTCAGTCTTTTTGTCAAGAAAGTGTCTATGGTATGAAAATTTTTCAGGATGTGTCCATTTTTCAACAAGGCCCTCTAATTCTGTCTATTTTCTCAATTTTCCCAAATTTTTTCCTATGCTTGGTTGTCTAATAAAATCATGAATAGCAAGAAATAGTTTATAAATTAATTAGATATAAATATTGAAATATATAATATCTATTATTAAAATTATATTTTAAATTTAAATTTTTTATCAATTAAATAAAAATAAAGAATTATTTATTAAATTAATATTATAACATTTTATTTTTTACTACAAAAAGTTAAATTCCACTTTTTAAAAATAATAATTTTAAATTATAAAAAATTTTATTAAACTATTGTAGATTTAATAAATAAAAATATATAATCATTTATTAAAAATTAAATAAACTTGCAAAAAATAATTATCAAATTATTTTAAAATATTATTAAATTAATATAGTTTTAAAATAAATAAATAATTAAAAATATAAAATATATATTAAAAAGTAAGAAAAATATTAAAAATTACATATTATTTAATTATTTATATTAAATATAAATATAGAATAAAATATATTTTAATTTAATTATTTTAAACAGAATTTTGAAAAAATAAAGTAGAAGTCGTCGTAACTGTCGCCAGTTATCAGTGTAATGGCGCGTCTTGTAACACAGCCACCACCACTATTCTTGCTTTCGATCGTTGCGCTTAAATTCAAGGGAAAATTGAGAGAATAGACACAATTAGGAGGCCTTGTTGAAAAATGGACACATCCTGAAAAATTTTCATGCTATAGACATTTTCTTGACAAAAAGACTCAAACATCCTTGTATAATCAATATTTTCCAAAAAAATTATTAATTCCCTCTTCAGACGAAATTAAAGAAAGTCAGTAAACTAAACTAAGAACAAAGAAACCAGTCACAGATCGATACACTTCGCTGTCTGAAACAACCTCAACAGCTGACGTAAGAACAACTTTCCTTAATCTCTCTCTAAATGGCATGAAAATTTCATTAGGTTGTAGTGTTTTCGTTATTGATCGTTTTGGTAACTGACAACCTCATTATATAGCTTAAAAGTGGGATATGTATGTGAACTAAGGCAATTGTTGTGGGAAAATCTGGTATCGCAGTCGACAGATGAAGAAGACGAGATTTGTCGAGCGTCATCGAGTGTCGAGCGGTTTTGTCGGATCGAATCTTAACATGTTGGATGGTAGTGTTGAGTGTCTAGGCATTGTGTCGATTCTAGGTTTGAGTGTCGAGAGTTCGAGTTTCGTCGAGGGTTTGGTGAATTGACGAACTCGACGAAAAAATCGGATGCAAATTTCGTCGAGTTCGTGTGTCACGTGTTGAGAGTCGAGTGTCTCAAACCGACGTGTAGATATCTCAAACCATGAATGTTAAGTATTTTTTAGAGTCGTTAGTTGAGCGTCGAGACCTATTTGTCGAGCTTTTGAGTATGTGCGTCGAGTGTCGAACTTGACGAGTGTCATATGCAAAGATAGTCGAGTTCATGTGTCGAGTCTTATTGGTCGCGTGTCGAGGGTATATGTCGAGTGTCGTCGAGCGTTTTGGCAGAAAATTCATTTTTGTGACTTTCGTAAGCAATTTCGTAATTATTTTTTATCCACGGAACTTATATGATATGTCTCAATCATGCAGGAAATGGAAACTTTACGAATACTTATTGTATACAATGGTTATTGGACTGTGCAAGAGAACGGTGGTTATTTGTACACCAGTGGGACGGGGAAGCCATTGATAATTCGTAGGTGTGCTACCTATAATGAGTTGGTTGACTGTATTAGTACTAAAATGGGTTGGGATCTTCATAAGCATAACATGAGTTTAGAGGTTCAATTTGCTTGTAAGGGTGTTCTGCCAATGCCGATTCATATTGAGACTGACGACGATGTTTGTTTTTTTATACAATATTGTTTGGAGGACCAACAATCATATACACCATTAATTGTCAAACTTGAAGATAGGGAGAAGCAAAGACAGAGGTCAGACCCACAATGGGTTGGTTCAAGTGGCAACGACGGCCCAGAAGGGAGTTGGTAAAGCCAACAGAGAAGTCCTGGGTTCGACTCTTCACAATGGCCTTTCCCCATAAGGTAAGCAGGAGATTGTGATAGTGGGTTGTGGTCACGCTAGTCTCCCCCAAGGATTAGTTGTGGTGTGCGTAAGCTGGCCCGGACACCTCGGTTACAAAAAAAAAAGACAGAGGTCAAGATCTGATGCAGTACGTAGGCGACAAGGATCTTTTCATCCCTCTTTGCTTCGTTCAGTAAGTGGAAGCAACCAATTAAGTGAGTCTACTCCTGTTTGTGCACAACCACAACTAAATGATGATGTTGGTATTGAGTTTGAGCAGTGTTCAGGGCATGCAGGGCATAAGTCAGTTGGGGTTGGGGTGTTATTTAAAAATGAAGAAGGGGTGCCTCCGTCGATGCCATCGAGATTGGCACGTCATCTTGACAGTATTAGAGAGTTTGAGAGTCTAGGTTAATATCGATGATGTTAATGATGACGATGGTGGTGATGAAAATTACAAAGATAATGATGTTAGTGCGCATGTTGACGATGGCAATGATGATTGCATTATTTGTATTGAGAATGATGTTGAGGGATTAGATGATTTTGTTGTTGATGGGTATAATGTAGACGGTCCACATTTTGATAATGAGGGAGAACGGGAGATCTTGAATGATGTGAACCAGGATTAGCCATTTACCGTGCCTTCTCCAATTCACTCCACACTTAACGTGCCTCCTCCATTTCACTTCATACCTACTCGTCCTGTATATGAACATCTGCAAGATTCGATGTCGAATAATGAGCCGAGAGTGGATGAAAATCGTAGACATGAAGAAGGTAATGTGGGCGTTGAGAATGACAGCTGTCAGGCTAACACATTTAGGTGGATGCCACTTATTATGCATCCACCTTCCACAGATGGCGATGATGCCTCATCGTTTTTAGTTGACGGGATTGAGGTTGGGGTTGGGCAGATGTTTAACAGCAAAACGGAGCTTCGTGAGAAATTATCGATGTTGGCATTAAGACAGAACTTTCAATTCAAGGTAAAGAACTCCAACACAACAAGGTTTGAGGTTGTCTGCCGGGCTGAATCTTGTAAATGGCGTTTACGTGCCATAAAGGTGGCCGACTCACATTTCTTCCAAGTGAAAAAGTATAAGAACCCCCACACATGCTCCGGAGCTAGACTTCACCCAATTCACAAACAGGTAACTACACATATCATTGGTAAACATATTAAGAGCAAATTCATTGAGGTATCAAGAATATATCGTCCGAAGGATATTATGTCCGATGTTTAGGAGTCATTGGGTGTTTATATTACGTACAACAAGGCATGGAGGGCAAAGGAGGCAGCTTTGTAAGAACTTCACGGATCTCATGAGGAATCATTCACACTACTCTCCCAGTACATGTACATGACTGAGAAAGCAAACCCCGGGACCAAAACGTCATTAGAAACTGATGACGAGAACCATTTCAGAAACTTTTTCATGAGTATGGGGGCCTCTATTGCTGGATTTGCATTATCAATTAAGCCGGTTATCGCAGTTGACGGTTCTTTTTTGAAAGGGAAATATAGAGGTACAATATTTTTGGCTTCTTGTATGGATGGAAATAAACAAATATACCCATTGGCATTTGGAATTGGGCATTTTGAAAATGATGACTCGTGGAACTGGTTCATGAGACAGTTGTGTGATCATGTTGTACAAAATGTCCGAGATCTTGTCTTCATTTCTGACCGTCATTGTAGTATTGAACGCACCATTCTAGCAGTTTTTCCTCATGCATTGCATGGATTGTGCACTCATCCTCTGAAGGGTAACTTGAAGGCAACGTTCAAGGACAAGACTTTATTGGAATTGCAGTACCAAGGACATATCACTGTGCTGATTTCAACTATCATATGCGACAAATTGAATCGCATATGCCAATAGCAGCAACTTATCTTCGAGAGATTAGAGTCGAGAAATGACCATGTTCACAGTTTCATGGTCAACGGTATAACATAATGACAACAAATATAGCTGAGTCGATGAACAGCTGTTTGCGAAACCATCGATTCCTCTCGGTGATATTGTTAGCTGATTATTTCTGGGCCAACTCGCAGAAATGGTTTTATGAGCGTCGACAGCTATTGGCTAACTTAGAATCTCATCTCTCGCCCTCGGCAAACAAGTTGATGGAGGAGCGTTTAAAAGAGGGAGAGCGTATGAGAGTTAGTGGTATATCTCTTACTATGTATGAGGTTAGAGGCAACGATCGTGTTAGCATTATTGACATGCACGCTCGTACATGCACGTGCTGGGTGTTTGATCTTGACCAGCTTCCGTGTGCACATGTATTAGCTGTATGCAAACGTATGAATCTACTTACGTGCCACGATTATTGTGCCCATTGGTATACCATTGAAACATTACTACATGCATATGCTCTCCCAGTTGTTCCTGTTGGAGTTAGTGAGGATTGGGTGGTTCCTGAGGAGGTTCGCAGTAGAGTGGTTCTCCCGCCAGTCATGAGGAGACCAACCGGTCATCCTCGGAGGAATAGAATCCCTTCTGTCGGTGAGTCTAGCTCCTCTCAAAATTGCGGGCGCTGTGGAAGTTCTAGGCACAATCGTCAAACTTGTCGAAACCTGATGTACACCAAATATTGATGTAAGCAACATAGTCTATTTTTTGTATTGCAATTCCTGGCCTGTTGAAATTAATAACTTTCGGGGGTTGGATTTTGTCATTGTAAGCAACATTAATGTATTAATCACGTCTTAATGTGTGTTGTCGTTAAACTAAATATTCATGTCTGACGTTCAGCCATACAAGGTTCGTGGACTAAAAAATCATTACGAATTTGCTTTTAAAAGTCAAAGAAACGAGTGTTCTGTCCAAACGCTCGACGACATTTGACACAAAACCCTCGACTCTCGACACTCGACACAAATGACTGACGCTCGACCAACATGACACACAAACCCTCGCCACAAAATCGACACTCGACAGTCGAGTTGATACACTCGACAAGTACATTCGACATGTCCTGACTGGATCTGGCATCCCTCGACACTCGACTAGCGCGACATATAAATCTGACAATTTAACTCGACCCTCGATACTCGAAGAAAGACGCTCGACATAATATCTAGACATCTGACACGCGAAGCTACCCCCTCGACACAAGATCTCGACCTTTAGGGTTTAAACAAAACACTCGACCATCATTTCCCGCTTCACACAAACATGCTGCTAAACCCCGCGAAGACTCTCGGAACACATAGAGACGCAGCATCGACAACTAACCTGTTTGATGTTATTAAGGTTTGGTTGTACGAGGCCGTGCGTTACATTGGCACGAATTTTGGGCGAGTGCCCAGGGACTATGAGGGGAAGATACCACGATTGTTGAAGTGGGGGATAATTAAGACCCCATCCCAGCACATAGTCATAAATGATGTACTGCAGGTTAGGAGGCTGGTACATACGGATCCTCTGTCATATGAAATTGTCTTGTTTTTATTCACACCACATTACTGTTTTACATGATGGATTATTTGTTGACGCAGGCTCGTCCGCTCGTCCTTCTGGAGTCGTCTGAGGAGAAGCAGCAGACCCAGTGGTATATAAGGCTCGTTGATGTAGTTGGCATCCGGAGAGGTGCACATATGGCTTGGGCAACAGCTGTGGATGCTCCATTATTGCCTGCGGAGAGCATTGAGCCACTTCCTCCAGAGGTTCCATCAGCTCCACCTCCGAAGGGTCCATCAGCTCCACCTCCTGAGGGTTCAATCGGTTCACCTCCTGTTGGCCCTAGTTCCCCTATTGGACCTGATGTGGAGCCAGCAATAGACACAGCCAGTCCTAACGTTGACAGAGGGACCTTTAGTCCTGCGCTGGAGTCGTTCTATAGTGCTGGACATCCAGGAGCATCGACTCCGACGTCGGGTCGTGCGACCACCCACCCAACTCCTATATACGATGTTCCTCTAAGTTCGCAGTTCATTTTTAGTTTTCCATCATATACAAATTGTTATGTACAATTCCAAAAAAAAGATAAAATTCTTTACTCTTTTTGATAACAACAAACTTTTTAAAAGAAAGTGAATAACTAGAATTTTAAATAAGTATTTGAAATTCAAAATTTCGTACACAATATCTAGAAAAATAGCAATTATCCAAAACGAAAAATATCAAAATGTGCAATTCTTTAATTACATGAGTAGACACCAACAATTCTTGTTCAAGCCTTATGCCAAGTCACTTTCATTTAGAAGTCGAGTCCTATTTAGTTTTTACAAAGAATTACAAGCATGGTTAATATCCATAATTTAATAATTAATAGAATATTCTATAAAGAATGATTCTAGAAAAAATATTGTTTAAAAAAACTTTAAATGCTATGTAATCTCTTTTCAAAATGGTCTTTATCACCATAATGGAAACTTTTTCTAATTAGTTAGGCTTCATTCTTTGTCTCCCATGTTAAGGATTTTAAATCTTTCAATATCCAATCTTGTAGACCTTACCCTTAAGGTTTCAAACTAGAAGAATATTAGACTTTGGTTGCAGCATCCCTAGTAACTTTGTTCTATTGGGCTTTTGAGAGAGATTCTAATTCTTTTTCAAAATCTATCTTTATTCAATCTAGAGAACAAGATAAAGATTTAGTTTCATACTAATTTTGCCTCACTTAACAACCCTTGGAAGTAAAAAAATGATATATTTTACATTAGCTATATGTATAAATTTCAATTCTAACACTTGGTTCAAGGAAATAAATATATATAACTTGGCTATTGCATTTGCTTTCTCTCATTTTATATAGTATTATTTATTCTTTAAAGAGTCCAATACTCATAAGAAGGTGTAAGTGTACTTGCTTAGAGGACCCACTTATGAAATTGAGCTTGTTGTAGAGTGTCAAGACTTTCTTTCCACTTCACATAACCTTGACCATCACATGGGTTGACCATCACATGGTTGACATAACTATCCCCATCTCATGGTCTACATAGCTATCTCCATCTTATGGTCATCATATCCAGTTAAAATCTCATTCAGTATAATTTATCCATGGAGCATATTAATCATTTAGCATTGAAGGTATTGGATTTAATTTTTGTATAAATAAACATACACCCTTATCAATGACTATAAAATTTTTGAATATAACTTCATGATACGTGGGATGCCAAAATATAGATGCAGTTGCCCAAAATAATTTGTAATATATTCTAAGGTGCTTTGATCAAATAATTACTACTTTGTTTTAGGAAAATGTAATAACTCTATTTGATTAAATTAGAACTCTTTCTAATTATTAGTATTTCCAAAATAACTCATATTTCAATAATAATAACCACCATGTAGTTAGCCCTTAGTTAATGAAATCATTCTTTAGGGAATATCTTTTCAAAAATTAAGTTGAATGTGTGACCATTATTTCAATTAATACCAATATTGTAGTAATGTGAAATTTCTCAGAAAATGGCACTTAATGGTTTGCTTGGATCAATTTTATTTAATAGGAGATCTAATCTTGGAAGACAACTACCATAAACCCTTATTTAGGGAGTAAGGCCCAACTACTATAAACCCTTATTTAGGGAGTAAGGCCCCAAGACGAGCCCAGTCAAGGTTTATAGATGGCCCATCTATATGGACCAACAACAAAGGCTTTAGTTTAAATATAATTGAACATTCTCCCGCTCAAACATTAAAAAAATTTTGGGATTTTAGTTTAAAATATGGTTTATAAAACTTTTTGAAACCTTTTGAAACTTTTTATATCCATATTTTATTTCTTAATTAATCTCAACAATTAAGATTATGATTTATATTCTATTTATCAAACTTTTGATAAATATGTAAATCACCTTATTAATTACTTTAATTAATCTAATTAATTTTAAGTAAATCTACTTATACGTTCTACTAACCAAACACTTTGATTAATTACATATAAATTTATGCATGAATGTAGGGACATGTTATAATATATTATGTAGCATTTTTCCTGCGCTCTATATGGCATGTGATATGTCATTATTTCATTTAACACTTAAATAAAATAATCATGCATAAAGCATATATATTCGTATAAACACTTTTTCTTTTTCCTAAAGATATTATAATAATATTTTCTTGAGTTTCTGTATCTTCTTGTGTCTTCTTGGCATGTCCCTTGTGACACGACCCGCCTCTAGCTAACATGAGCAAA
This sequence comes from Boswellia sacra, assembly GCA_013180625.2. Taxonomy (NCBI): domain Eukaryota; kingdom Viridiplantae; phylum Streptophyta; class Magnoliopsida; order Sapindales; family Burseraceae; genus Boswellia; species Boswellia sacra. Next base: position 46,709 of record SNVD02004686.1, on the reverse strand, counting down.
TCGTGCCTAAAACTATGCTAAGAAATAATTTGTTAAAATATGTTATTTTAAGAAAATTTGGCATTGTCTCCCCTGTATTTTGGACTAAACCCCCTGGCAAAACACATAATATTTAACACTTCTATGGTATTTCATACATCCACAAGTTCTTCTTGGGACCTTAGATCCTCTAATAAAACATTTGTCTTCGAAAACAACCAACATAGCAAACTATGTCCTCCAAGCTCAAATATGATTGATTTACATTTCAAAAATTATAACTAAGATTTTAATGCAATTTTCCTTAAAAAAACTTATGCATGATAATTAAGCAAAAAGTTTTAAGAGAAAATTAAAAGAAAATCCTTGTTGTATACATAATATAAAAAAATACATATACAAAAGATCATCTAAAATAATGGAAAATAATATCAAAAGTTATGCTATCAAAGCATCATCAAGTAACCAACCTCAAGCAGCTAACGACTCTCCGACTGAACACTGTAATCTCCTAAGGGGAAAGGCATTTTTTTTAAAAGAAAAAGAAAAATGGTGAGTATAACCTCAGTGAGATGGGTAGAGACATTTAAAATAATTAAAATTTACATAAAATAAAATAGTACATGATAACAATTAACAATTAAAATTTTACTTTACTAATAGTCTTTAAGAAACTATTTAGAAAGGATACAAAATAAGGAAGCAAATCCTTAAATCATTCATATACCTTTTCACATAATCTAAATGTTAATATAAAACTCTTCTAAAACATTTTTGATTGCATTTAACATTCCTATCCGATAGAAGAATTAAGCTTTAAATCTCATGGAAATCATTTCACATTTTAATTTCTAAATCATCATAGTTTCACTAATCAAGTACCTAAACTGATCTAGCTGATCATGAACCGGCTGGGCTAGAATCGCTTAGGTCAAGCTAATCACTATACCAGTCATACGCATGCATAGAGCTGCCCCAAAAAAATTGAGCGCCTAGATCACACAGTCCAAAACCTCTATGTGTGTCTGAAAGAGTCCCAAAGACCTCTATCTATTTACTAAATGAATGAATCAAGTACTAGCTTAGTAAAACATAAAATCAAGCACCATTATTTTTAGAGATATTTTAGAAAACTAGCTTTACTTTAAAATCTCTAAAATATTAAACAATTCTTTCTAATAAACTAAATAGATAACATTTGGTAAACTATAAAATATGCTTTATAGATAAATTAAGAAAAATGACTTTACTAAACACAATAAAACTTTGCTAGCATGTATAAAAATATAAATTTAAAATTATAATTCAAATCTTTGTAAAAACACATTTTTCCCACTCACATACTTATGGATCAACTCGTGTGGCAACCCATTCCTCTAACAGACTTGGATTCGAACTTGAAACTGCAGTCTTACCTAAGGGAAAAGCGAAATAAAACTTTTTAATAGCACCAAACCATATAATTAGACAAAAACACCAACTTTCTACTTGTAGGAACCTTAGTGAAATGAACTGAAAATTTAAGAATTTCTCAAATGATGCTTCCAAGGGTTACAATTGGCTAGGAACATTACTAGTTTTCCCATACAAACACAAATCTAAGGACTAATTGTAAAATGTAAATTAGGAAAAATTTGGGTAAATGGGTTTTTGTCTCACTTTACACTAATTCCTACTAATAGCTCTAATTGGGTAAGAAATCCATCTAACTATGAAAAATAAGCCTAAGTAAGCATGGAAATCTCCTTTCTCTCCCTATTTCTCCCTCTAAAAATTTTCCAAATGTCAATAATTCCTCGCTAATGCATATCCAAATGTGGAAACCAAAATATTCAAATCTATTTTAGTTAGGAGGTGGAGGAATTACCTTGAAATGTCTCCATAAATCCTAGAAAGCATGCAACTCCAAGGCTTCACTCCTTTTCCTGTCTCCCAGATCCCCGCTTCTCTATGTCCCTTCTTTTTATTTTCTATTTATTCTAATTTCCTACCTAATATAAATGCAAAAAAATAAGGGAAGGATGGGCTGGGTTGTTAACAAAAAGAATTGGACTAGGCTTTTATAAATGAAATGAGATCATGGGCTTGACACCTTGCATTTGAATATATCCATTAGTTCGAGAAAATTTTCAAAATGCATTAAATTGAAAATTTTGGGTGTTTAATAAATTGTCTTAAAGATGTTTAGAAACTCTGAAAATATTTACAGACACCCCTACAGATATGGAATGTTTCTAGATTTACAACTTTACCCCTAAAGATTGCAAATTTGATTTTGTGGCTATACAACTCTGAATTTGTCATGTTTTGGGCTATAAAACCACAAAAACAACATGGACAAGATGGTACTATCCAACAAATCAATTGCACTGATATGGGCCCAAGTTTCAAAATAAACTAAGCCATTAGGTGAAACAACTTAGAATCAACTTTGGTTTGGGTTCAAATAAAACCATGAAGCCCAACACCGTGATATTGTTCACTACCCAGCAGCTATTATGCACGATAAAACAGTTCATTGGACCCATCTTTCATGATGAATCACCAAGCTAGACCTATAGACCAAAGCACAATAAGCTTAAAACAACAAAATCCATGCACTTTGGACTTGGGCTCACCATGCTGGGGCTTGGGACAATTTGATGTGGCTTAGGGCTTTCCAAGAAACCGTTTGGCCAATCAAATCCACATGCCCTAGACTTGCTCTGGGGCTGACTGGCACCTCCAAGGCAATCCCAAGGCCTATTTACACAAACCCTTAGACTTAGGGTTTTTGGCGCATAACTTTTGTGGCTTAAACCATATCCTCTTCCTATGTTGATTCGGCCTCCATGCTTCTTAATCTTTATCAACTCATGTGTTCTTAAATCAATCATACATGTCATGCATAATAATTTACATACAATTATGTACAAAAACACAAAATTAATCAACATAAAATAAACAAACACAGTAATTCAATGGCATATTGGCCACCGCTCAAATTTCCAAACCTTTGAATAAATTTACAAAGAAACTTGTAAGACCAAGGTTTAACCATATACATCACCATATCAAATTACATTTGCAATTAATTGAGAAAATAACACATCATTATAACATGTTACTTGCATAAAAAGCAAATAATTTTTGTTACCTAGTTACTCACTAGTGGAGGAATTAAAGCTCTGATAACAATTGTAAGACCCCGGTGCCAAATTTAAACACTTCAAGACTGCGGAATAGCCTCCAAGACCAAGATCCTGTAAGCATGGGTTTTAAAATTTGATTTGCTTTCTCATCGCTTCAATTTCTAGGTATGTATGAAAACTGCTTGAATGAGACGTGTGGGCGTCTTACAATCACTAGACTATGTTGGATGAACAGTGATGGATGAACATTACTCTGTGAACAGTAACCGATAAACATTATCATGCGACCAGTACCTGTAAACAGTACCATATGAATAGTATTATATGAGCAATGCCACGTAAACAATGATGACTTGTTCCTTGTTCAATAGAAAACTTTCACAACATTGACTTAATTCATCATTTTATGTCTTTATTAATCTCTGTCCCATTTTGACTAGTAAACCTAATCCTATTGGGCTTAGTCTAACTAATTTTTCTGGGTTTCTAAAACTAGTAGTCCCAATTGTATAAAAAATAAATCTCATTAAGTCTTTAATTAGGCTTTTAATACTTAATTAGGTCTAATTAAATTTTGCGTGGGCTTTTAATTGATCATATTAATTATAAGCCCATTAATCTAATAAATTAAATTAGTCCAAATACTCTATTATTTAATTAATCAAATAAATTAAATAATGAGCCCATTTACTAGTCAATTATATTTAATTTAATACCCAGGCTTTATTCTCTAATAAATCAAATCAAATTAAATAATTAATTTCTCAAGTCTAGTCCATATTTAGATCGTATAGATCAGCTACTAGGGGACCTTGATAGACATATTTAATTACAAGCTCTAATAAGTTTGACTCAATACCCTGTTATCTCATAACTGTGGTAGGCCTCACCTATTAACTTTGGTCTCATTCCACTATAAGTCCAAAACTGCACTAATGAATAAAATACTCTTTACAGAAAGCTTGATAATTTAATATGATTATAATTTTCCTTAAGCCCTATCCATTGAGCATCAGGTTTACATAACTATGATTAATAGAATAACAATAATTGGGGCAAAGTATGATTTACCGTATTACCCCTCTAATTACATCTTGAGCCTTTGATAGTAGTTTTATACCATTTAAATGAGTTGAGATTCATTAAATTAAATCTCAGTCTCGACCAAGATTCTTTCAAATAAAACTTTGTAAAACCATCAAGATGGTATTCTACAATCCTTTCAAAATCATGAATTCCATATCTGTGGTATAGTTTCTACTAGCATACAAATCTTACAATCTTAACTAGCCAAAGTATTCACCTTACTCTTTTATATCTCACTTTTTATTCCAGTCAAAGACCATAGTCTGTAGACTAGAAGTACACTACCCACTCAACATTAAGGTAGGAATGCCTTTAGTGCTCAGGTGTAGAAATTCACATTCGGTCATGGTGATAGGTGTCTAATTATATATCATTTTCATATCAATTCGTCCATGTTTCTTTGCTATATTCCTTGGTATTTTTATGTTTTTGTGTGGTTTTGATATTTGTAGGAGTTTTGGAGCAACTTGCACAAAAATGGAGTAAAACCCTTCATTTTCACCTCTGCTAGTCAACCATCTTCTCGGATTTAATTGTATTGATATACAATGAACCCGATGACATATTATATACCGTTGGAAAGCTCTCGAAGTCTATTTTCTGGAGAAATTTACGGTTTATAAATCCATTCAGTGTACCAAAAGTTGTAATCAAAACAGTGTGAGAAGTATAGAAATGTAATTCCACAAATCACTGTAGCATGTATAATACGGGACACTGTAGCAGGTTACTGTAGCAGAGTATTTAAACACATTTTAGGGTTTTATTTTCATAACTTGAAGAGGGGAGAACGTGGTGGAGGCTGCAGCTCTGGAATTCTTTCATCTCTTGGAGTTCTTGAAGGAGAAAGGAAGCTTGGAAAGAGGAAGAACTACAATCCAAAGAGAATTGCATCAAATTTGTTAAGTTTTCCCCTTCCCTTTCATTTTCTGGAATGTCTCCATGTTGTATTGTATTTACCACGTTCTTAAACATGTGTAACTAAATCTGAATTGGTTGAGGGTGATTTCAAAGCCCCTGATATGGTTTTTGTAAGTTGATTGTGTAAGGAATTGTTATCCAATTCTCTAATTGAAGTTGCTTGTATTTTCCCATGTTTAATGCTTATGATTGCTTGCTGGATTGTATTTGGGTGGCCAACTGAATATAATATGGATATTGTCTATTGCTAGACTAGAAATCTTGATCCGTAATTGTCTTGAATTTCTAATCATTAGTAGCAAAATTGTGATCAGAGATTGCAATTGGAGAATATAACCTAAGTTAAATAATCCGAGCTTGTGTGTTTATTGCTTAGATCAACCTGTCTTTCTTTTCATAATGCATCCATTGAATTAAATTTAGAGAGCTTGTTCTAGGTTGTTTAATGGATAGAGATTAAGTAAAGAGCCTGTTTTATTTAACAACAAAGTAAGGAAAGATTGGGATAACAGAGCTTGTTGTTATCTACGGTTGATAATTTCAATGGTGTAATTGGATAACAATTCTACAATTAATTCACAAATCCATATCTTGTGGTAGAGAAGGATACCTTAACCAGGTTTCTCTCATTGATTTTTCAATCTGTTTAAATTTGCATTGTGTTATTCTTTACTTGCATTAATATTTCATCTAGTTAATCAATCAACAAAACCCCCTCATTTAGTTTATTGTTGCTTTCGAATAACAAATTCAATTAGAATCAATCCTCGTGGGAACGATATCTTACTTATCACTTTATTACTTGTGCGACTAGTATACTTGCTAGTTTCGAACGCATCAAGTTTTTGGCGCCGTTGCCGGGGATTGATTTTCTAATCGATTTGTTATTTTGTTTTCATTGTTGATTCATATTTTTGTTTGTTTTTCTTTTTTTGATTGTTAGTGTTTAGACGACATGGCAGTAAGCTTCCATCAATTCAGTGGCAGATTTGAGCCACAACTACCATGGAGAGTAAATGAGGTAAGCACTCCGAACATTGAACAACAACTTTCTGAGTTAACTTCTCTTGTGGAAAACATGGTTGTAGGACATATGCAGAAATCTTATGCATGTGAGGTATATTCTCCCATGGAGGATCCAATCGACATGTATCTAACTTTACAAGGAGATATGGAACAAGCCAATACCATGGATGGATTTCCAGGACAAACAAGGCAATGGTATGATCCCTTCTCTAACACTTGTAATCCTGGATGGGAAGATCACCCTAATTTCAGTTACTGGAATCATCAACCAATCGCCCCAAATGCCATACCAAATCAGCCACAAGGTTTTAATCAACGTAGAGTGCAGCAACTATTTCAAATGCAACCACCACCAATGCCACAACTAGCACCACAACCAGCTTCAGAAAACTCAAGTATGTCACTCCAGGATATTGTTAATGCACTTGCCACTAACACAATGCAATTCCAACAGGAAACTGGGGCAAGTATCCAAAACCTGGCAAATCAAATGGGACAATTGGCCACTAGCATGAGCAAATTCGAGGGCCAAGGCTCAGAAGAATTGTCTTGTCAAACGGTGATCAATCCAAGAGAGAATTCTTGTGTGATAACTTTGCAAAATGGAGAGCAATTAGATGTCCTGCCAAAGAAATCACAAACTGATGAAGGAGATGACACCACTTCCACCATGAACAAAACACTGACTTCTCAGGTAAATCCTATAACTCCCATTCCTTCATATGTTTCTCCTCCACTTTTTCCTAGTAGATTTGCAAAAGCGAAGGAGGAACAAGAACAAGAAATCCTGGAAACTTCTCACAAAATCGAGGTAAGCATACCACTTTTGGATGCTATCGAGCAAGTACCTCATTATACAAAATGTCTCAAGGAGTTATGCACCAGTAAAAGAAAGTTAAAAAGAAATGAGAAAGTAAGTGTGGGGGAAGATGTTTCAGCTGTATTGCAAAGGAAAATTCCTCCAAAGTGCAAAGATCCAGGTACGTTCACCATGCCATGCACCATTGGTAAAACCAAGTTTTTATGTTAGATTTAGAAGCATCTATTAACATCATGCCATATTCTATTTATGCTTCTTTAAATCTTGGACCTTTTGCGAAAACTGGTATTACCATTCAACTTGCTGATCATTTTAATGCATATCCCAAAAGAGTTGTGGAAGATGTGCTTGTGCAGGTGAATCAATTGGTTTTCCCAGCAGACTTCTATGTCCTTGAAATAGAGGATGAGACATCTCCTAATCCAACTCCGATTCTTTTAGGGAGACCATTCTCGAAAACTGTTAGAACCAAGATTGATGTTCATGATGGCACTCTCATCATAGAGTTTGATGGCAAGGTGATATGTTTCAATATTTTTGAGGCAATGAGGTACTCTAGTGACTTACATTCTGTTTTTGCAGTTGACGTTGTTGATTCTTTGCCACAACAATATTTTGAGTTAACTCGCAAGAATGGATTGGATGTAGCTATTGGTGAGCATATAGGGACAGAAAATTCCAATGAGTCAGGAATTTTGATACAAGTGTCCAAAGAAATGGAAGAAGCTGTGGCAAGCTTAGATGAGACCATAGTAATAACCACAAATAGGTATGATGTTTCGTACATTCAATTTACTTTATCTAATGAGAAACTTCTTCCTTCTGTGATGAAAGCCAATACCTTGGAGCTTAAGCCACTACCAGATCATTTGAATCATGGATTCTTGGGTGAGAATGATACTTTGCCAGTTACAAAGGAAATGGGCCTTGCACAAATACAAGAAGAGAAACTCGTCCGAATACTTACAGATCACAAAATAGCTATTGGGTGGACAATTGCTAACATCCAAGGCCCAGCCATATGCATGCACCAATTCTTGTTGGAAGAAGGATCCAAGCCCACTAGAGAAGCACAGCGGAGATTAGACCCTCCCATGATGGAACCAACGTCGGGCTGAGGACGTTAAACCAAGCGCTTATTAGGAGGCAACCCAATGCTTTTGCAAAAAAAATAAAAAAAGAAAAGAAAAATAAAATAAGGTAATAATGATCGATTTTTGTGTCTCGAGGAGATTCCTTTCGTAGGCCATCAAATTGACCAGGTTTTATCTCTCTTTGCCATCTGTCTTATTTGTTTTTATATTTTTATATTTGTTTTTGACTTTTGTTTGCTATTGCATTGTTATCTCTTTTATGTGTCTTTAGTTTCGTTTCTGCTCTTTTCTTTTCCTTTTGTTTAATTTGATTATTTCGTACTTTATGCTCATTTGTGCAACAGCTTGAGGAAACATCCAAACGAGAGCTGAAGCCAATGCTCGAAGGTTTGAAACGTGCATATCTTGGGGAAAAACAGACTCAATCGCATTATCGGTAATATCTCTCCTTTTCTTCTCTTCAATGGATGCTGATATCTTTCTATCGAACCTTCGTAAATATTTCCCTTCACTTCCTCAAAATGCTGTGTTTAAAATTTATAAAGTACGGATGACTAGACTTTGGGCATTGATGCTCCTAAATGTGCCTGCTGATATCCGATGGCTTATCGAAGCCAAGGTGAGATTGTCCGGTGAGCCGGACATTAATCTCGCAAAATACATGCCTGGTCTAGGAAAGAGCTACTACGCCAAGAGGCGAAGAGCGAAAAGGTTACAAGTATGTTATAAATGTGCTAGATGGAATTGTAACCAGACTTGTCGTTCATGAGGTTTTGCGTCTAGGAATAGAGAAGATAAACTTTCATTTATTAAGAATGGTTTGAGTAATGAGTCGCTGGATAATGTTTTGTTAACTCTCGAGTCACATTCCTGTGGACTTGTTCAGCGTGAATTGCTTAATCTATGGACACAATTTCGTGATGAATTGCAGTGTTATAGTCTAGGGAATCTGACTAAAAACGACCCTGTTTGCCAGTTTATAAGAAAACTGGATGGGAGCAAATCCCCGACTCATAGAAGGCGTTTCAGCCGTTACTGGACGTAAAACCAGAGGAAGATGTGAGCCACAATCACAACTACTTGTATATTTGAATGTGTGTTGTTGTTGTAGAATTTTTTTTCTTGTTTCTTTTGATCTGATTATCAATGTTGTTTTTGTGTTGTTGTTGTTTGTTGATTTTGTTTGTTTTAATTTCAAGTTTTCTTTTTGACAAACCATATGACTACCCCATGACATAAGCACACGTGGAAGACAAGTGTGGAGGTTTTGTCAACCTCCGCCGAAAGTATATCTTTACTTTTCATGCTTCACGTGGGAGACAAGTGTGGCAGTTTTGTCAAACCCCACCGAAAGTTATCTCCATTTTTCATGCTTCACGTGGGAGACAAGTGTGTAGGTTTTGTCAAACCCCGCCGAAAGCATATCTCATTTTTTCAAATCTTGGGGCGATAAATCTGCATCGAGCAACTCCCACCGAAATTATGTCCCCATGTGTCAAATTTGAGAGTTTTACGTGTGTATATATCCATTATGCATATTTTCAAATGTCATTTTATAACCTGTCTTGCACTTGAATTGCATAATACCTAACGTGCATCATTGTCTTGCACAAGTTTAGAGCACTTTTAGAAATGGAGAAAACACCAATTCGGCGATTCCAAAATATATGCGTATTTTGTGGATCGCAATTTGGTAAAGATGGAGAGTTTACAACAGCAGCTCTTGATCTTGGTAGGACATTAGCTGCGAGGGGTATTCATTTGATTTATGGAGGGGGTAGTCTTGGGTTAATGGGGTGTGTGTCGACAGCTGCATCCTTAGGAGGAAGCAAAGTTCTCGGTATTATCCCTAAACCATTAGCTATACAAGATATCGTAGGCAACACCATGGGGGAAGAGTTACAGGTTTCTAGTATGCATGAGCGTATTGCACATATCATTAAATCTGATGCATTTATAGCTTTGCCCGGTGATTATGGTACATTAGAGGAGATATTTCAAATCACCTCTTGGGCACAGCTAAACATCTATCGGAAACCCATTGGTTTGTTAAATATCAATAATTTTTTCGATGGTTTGTTGCCTTTTCTTGATCAAGCAGTAGAAAAAAAACTTCATCTCACAGTCGGCGAGGCAAATCCTGGTTACAGCTTCAACTGCAGGGGAGTTAATTGACAAACTACAAGAATTCGTCTATTCGCCTGATCCAACAACGGCTCGGATAGATTGGTTTGGAGAAGGCAATAAAAGGCGTAGACTGGATTTAACGCTCCATCTGTAATCTCTATCTATTGCTTTGCTTCGTTTTTGTTTACTTTCTTTTTAGTGTGTTTATTTGAGATTTTTCATGTCATTTCTTTTGAGCTTTTTTCAGGTTATTTCTTTGGCCCCAGGTAATATTTTCTAATCATGGCTTTTAGAGTGGTGGCTTAAAAAGTTCAATTCCTCTTGAAACGCATTCTGGATCTCTTCAATCCATAATGGCTGAATAAGGAGGCTAACTTCTAAACTTTTTAGACCCATTCTAACTTACTTGTTTTTGTTTGCTGGCTTGTTGGACTTTGTTATTTTATGAGTAAGTTTAGTTTTATGTAATTTAGAGTTGTTATGTGTTTTTGTCTTTATCAGTTTCGACTCAAAAAAAAAAAAACATTGTGGAAAAACCTGAGAATGGCAGAATATGTGGTTTCCTTAACTCTTGAAACGCATTCTCTCTAAATAAATCTGTAGTTTGTTTATTTTATGTTGTTTGAAGTGTCTTGTTTCTTGTTTTGTTCTTCATAATAAAGGTATATAGGCTGGAAACCTTAAGTCTGCGGGCTACTGGTCCTAAGGATTGTTGAAATATACAATCTTGACTCAGGTGTAACAATGCCACGTACCTCTTTTCTTGCATTTTGTGGGTCGATGATAAGATAATGATTGAATTAAGAATAACTCTTGGAAAATGATAAATGATGCATGGATCTGTGTGCTTGAAATGTTTATTGGTTTTCGCTTTGCTTTTGATTCCTTGCGCAACATTGAGCACTGAGCTATTATCACTGAGTTATTTGTTCACTTAGAGAAAGTTTATGTAATTTCAATGTTTCTTCAGATTTCAATGAATTCTAGAACTTGTTTGATGGTCACTCGAGGCGAAATCCTAGACTGTGCAACATTAGGGAAATGATTTAGGCCATCTTTGGACCGTTTGAGCCTTAATAGCCAACCTTGACTGAAATTGATCCGTAGTTACCCCTTTGAGCCTTTGTAAGCCTTTTTCTTTGTTAACTCACTAAAAGATTTCCTAACCTCAAATGAATTTGTTCCAAACAGTTTATCCCTTACCTATGAGCATGTAGATCATTCACAATTAAATTTTGAGCTATGTTCTGGTTTGGGAAGTTAGAGGAGGTTGGGATGTGTCATGAGCAATGCAAGTGAGTTCTATTGTGTTTGAAAAAAAAAAAGAAAAAAAAAAGCCAATCTGTACTTATCGTCCACGTACTTACACATTGAGGACAATGTGTTGTTTAAGTGTGGGGAGGGGAAGTGTAATAAAAAAAGAAAAAAAAGAAAAAAAAGAACAAAGAAGAAGAATAAGAGATCTATACCCTTAAGTGTTCTTAAAAAGAATGAAACAACAAAGTGTGGGGGTGTAGTTTTCTTTTGTCTTCTGCAAAAAACAAAAAAAAGATTGAGTGTTCTAAATAAGTTTGGGGGAGTAACCTGGTGAATTGAAATGAAGTTGTGTTAGAGGGTTGAGCTCTACATAGTCTTGAATGATTTATGTGTTTGTGGGTGATTTGAGCCAAATTATTATCCTTTATCATACCTTCACCAAAGCCAAACGTTACAAGCTTAATAAAGTCCTATTTGATCCTTGGTGTTGTGCATGTCTACATTAGTGGAGAGTGACTTGAAAAGCAGGCCTATGGAGTTCATTTATACACACATTTTCACTATTAAATATGATTCATTTTTATGTATAAACTCATCCGGGTTACAAGTAATCAGGTGAGAATGGCTCTACACACACACACTTGAGGAATTGAAGTGAAGCGAAACTAATCTTTGAGATGAAATTCTTGATCAAGTGCATTATTTTGAAGTTTTCCTTGGGTTATAATTAAGTACAATCTTTGAGGCCTATTTGCAAGTTGAAGCATTTTTGTGTTTTAATTTTTCTTTGATTCTGTTTCGGTTTAGTTTTGTTTCATATCGTTGTACTTGCTCGAGGACTAGCAAAGTTTAAGTGTTGGGGAATTTGATAAGTGTCTATTTATATATCATTTTCATATTAATTCGTCCATGTTTCTTTGCTATATTCCTTGGTATTTTTATGTTTTTGTGTGGTTTTGATGTTTGTAGGAGTTTTAGAGCAACTTGCACAAAAAATGGAGTAAAACCCTTCATTTTCACCTCTGCTAGTCAGTGATCTTCTCGGATTTAATTGTATTGATATACAATGAACCCGATGACATATTATATACCGTTGGAAAGTTCTCGAAGTCTATTTTCTGGAGAAATTTACGGTTTATAAATCCATTCAGTGTACCAAAAGTTGTAATCAAAACAGTGTGAGATGTATAAAAATATAATTCCACAAGCACTGTAGCATGTATAATACGGGGCACTGTAGCAAGTCACTGTAGCAGAGTATTTAAACACATTTTAGGGTTTTATTTTGATAACTTGAAGAGGGGAGAACGTGGAGGAGGCTGCATCTCTGGATTTCTCTCATCTCCTGGAGTTCTTGAAGGAGAAAGAAGGCTTGGAAAGAGGAAGAACTATAATCTTAAGAGATTTTCATCAAATTTGCTAAGTTTTCCCTTTCCCCTTCATTTTCTGGAATTGCTATGTATTGTATTGTATTTTGTATTGTTTCTGAACATGTGTAACTGAATCTGAATTGGTTGAGGGTGATTTCAAAGCCCCTGATATGGTTTTTGTAAGTTGATTGTGTAAGGAATTGTTATCCAATTCTCTAATTGAAGTTGCTTGTATTCTTCCATATTTAATGCTTATGATTGCTTGCTGATTGTATTTGAGTGGCCAACTGAATATAATCTGGTTGTGATTTATTGCTAGACTAGAAATCTTGATCCGTAATTGTCTTGAATTTCTAATCATTAGTAGCAAAATTGTGATCAGAGATTACAATTGGAGAATATAACCTAAGTTAAATAATCCGAGCTTGTGTGTTTATTGCTTAGATCAACCTATCTTTCTTTCGTAATGCATCCATTGAATTAAATTTAGAGAGCTTGTTCTAGGTTGTTTAATGGATAGAGATTAAATAAAGAGCTTGTTTTATTTAACAACAAAGTAAGGAAAGATTGGGGTAACAGAGCTTGTTGTTATCTACGGTTGATAATTTCAATGGTGTAATTGAATGACAATTCTATGGTTAATTCACAAATCCATATCTTGTGGCAGAGAATGATCCCTTAACCAGGTTACTCTCATTGATTTTTCACTCCATTTTACTTTGTGTTGTATTATTGTGCATTTACATTAATATTTCATTTAGTTAATCCATCAACAAAACCCCCCCTGTTTAGTTTATTGTTGCTGGAAAATAACAAATTCAATTAGAATCAATCCTCGTGGGAATGATATCTTACTTGTCACTTTATTACTTGTGCGACTAGTATACTTGCTAATTTCGAACGCATCACATGGTATTTTCACCAAATGGATAATTTTTACATAGTTCATGTTTAATACATTCATAATGTATAAACTTTATCCTAAAGTCTCCACTTCAAATGGTTAGAGAGTCATCATTTCCCTATTAAAGACAAACAACACAATAACCTTGTCCAAACAAAATGCCCAACTTTTGTTTATCGGTCGTGAACTAGTTCTGAGCTATGACAAAATTCTATATCTCATATATATCTCATATAGATAGAAGCTTTGTCAATGTATAAGCTCTGAAACCTTTAGTCATTGATAAAGTCATATTTCGGTAATTTATAAATAATAATATTCATTTATTTATAATGATAATGTTTACATGTTACAAAAAAATATCCATACTCTTAGGGTAGATCTCTAGCACTACCTATAGAAGCAATGCTGAAGAAAAACAAGATCTGATATGATGTAACATAAAGTAGAAGTAATGATGTATGTTTGTAATAATGAGTGTGGTGAGGTGTGCATAATAATAATGATATAGATAAATTTGATAGTGAAGTGTTCAGTATAATGATGATAGTGATAAGGTAAGAGTTGTAGAGTAGAGTGATGTGACATAAAGTGTAATGAGTCATATAGTAATATGTAAAGCATATAGTAATGTGTAAGGGAGATTCCTTACAGATAAGAAAGCATATCAGAATAATATCCTTATCTTGTCTATATAAAGGATATGATAGCCTTGTATTAAGCAGACTTGGATATCAATGTAAAATATTTCCTTAGTAAGAAAACATCTATATTTATTGTTTTCATACTAAGGAAATATTTTAAATTGATATCCAACCCTACTCAATACAACGCTATCATATCCTTTATATAGACATGATAAGAATATCATTTTATGATGCTTTCTTATCTCTACGGAATCTCCTTTACACGTTACTATATACTGTACCTTACTTTACAATGCATACCTTATCACTATCATAATTACGCTAGACATCTCACTATCTATATCATTATTATAAAACATACATTATTATAACATACATCATTACTTCTACTTTTTGCTACATCAAGTCACATCGTGTCTTCACCATGCTTTTGCGAATAGGGTCATAATGCTTCCGTTTTAATCAGTAGGATTTGAAGGGAAATCTTCATTCCAAGGTACTTAAGGAACTTTAGGTTCGTACTCCTTAAATGGTTCTTTTGGTATATGTGGTTGTGAACAATCTTCCCAATCTTTCTGTAGTTGCTCCCATGGTGGTGATGGATTCATAATTTCATTTGCCCTTCCCTGTTTTCGAAGCCATTTATGATAATCATATTGATATTCTTGAATTGAATCTTCATCAGAACTATCATTCATGAGCTGTAGATTCTTAATCCTTTCTTTATAATAGAAATCTCGAGAATTCAGGACATTATCTGAAATGGGACTATGTGTACAATAGAGAAGTGGCATCTAAATTTCTACTAATCTGTTTATAGCATGCAGACATCTTTCCTAATAAGTATGAACATCATCACTCATTGGATCATGGACAATTGGCTCAACTAATGATTGTCGCATTCTTCCCCATATATGTCTTAGCTGAAATATGATTACAATCTTACGAACTATTTGAAATCCACCTTAAGAGATTTTCAAATACTAGAGAGAACATTCGTTTGAACCATTTGTTTGGATTATACCTTTTGCTTCTATGAATCAATACAGGATCAAATACTATAGCTACTGGATATAAATTGAAAAATAACCAGTAGGTATAGTATCATTTGGCTGAAGCTTCAGGTATAATAGAATGACCCCAATTTGTATCTTCATTCACTATATGGGAGTATGGAGAGATTTGATAAACTATTTTAAATAGCTGATCAGGGTTTGGAGATGGAGAAAGCAATTGAAATCTTTCTCTTTTAATGCTAGGATACATCATACACTGATCCAAGAGATCCCATACTCTTCCATATGTGATAACAGACTTTTTTGGATAATCACAAGCATAGAAAACAAGATCTTCTATTTTTATTTCTATGTTTAGAGGCGATTTTAAATAGAAAAATCATGTGGATCATTGACTTTTTGAACAACAATTTTGCCTTAGTCTTTCTCAATTGTCAGAGGAAGTTTTCTTTTTTTTGAGTCCTTCATTTCTCCTGTCAAAAGCTTCTTGTCCAACATACAAGGTTTAGAAGAACTAGAGACCATCAAGATTATCTGAAAAGGTTTAGGAATTGGTCTAGAGAGAAAATCTACTACAACGTTTGACTCTCCTTTGACGTGACAAACAGTGAACTTAAATCTTGATGAAGACTCATACCCTTATAAGATAAGGATCTAGAATTTCTCCTTCTTTTCATCTAAGTGATCCTTTAAAATAATTGTAGTTTGTTTCTGCTATAAATTCTTTAAAAGAGAGATAAAACTGAAATTTGTTATTGCGTTAAGAACTTCAATGGTCAGAGGAAGTTTTCTTTTTCTGAGTTCTTCATTTCTCCTGTTAAAAGCTTCTTGTCCCAACATATAAGGTTTAGAAGAACTAGAAACCATTGAGATTAACTGAATAGGTTCAGGAATTGGTCCGGAGAGAAAATCTACTACCATGTTTAACTCTCTTTAGATATGACAAATAGTGAACTTAAATCTTGATAATGACTCATACCACCTTATAAGCTAAGGATCTAGAATTTCTCATTCTCTTCATCTAAGCGATCCTTCAAAACATTTGTAGTTTGTTTCTGCTACAAATTCTTTAAAAGAGAGATGCAATTAAAATTCTTTATTGCGTTAAGAACTACTATGACTTCTTTTTTAGAAGAAGGATATTGTTGTTATGAATCTGTGAACTGTTTAGATTTATAGGTACAGATTCGCCTATGATCTACTTCCTGTTCAAGTAGCACTACTTCATAAAACTTGTCACTTGCATCTATCTACAAGATGAGTTACCTTTTGTCAAGAATCTTCAGTGGCGGAAGTGATTGACATGTTTCTTTGTAGTCAATCCTTGAGTAGCTTCACTTGACCAAGCTATTGCTCCCTTTTTAATATGCCTAGAGATCTTGCTTAGGTATTTAGAAAGATTTTTGATGTAATCTCTAGTATAATTGATAATTTTCAAATATTGTTGAATCATTCTACTTGTCAACTCATCAGGGATTTCAAATACTTTCTTAGCAACATGTGGCATTGGTGTAGTATAGCTTTCTTTGATGTTCAGTCCAAGGAAATCTACTTCATAGATTCCTATCCTTTTCTTTCTCTCAGATAATACCAAGTCATTCTCAATAGTTAAATCTTTAAACTATTTGAGATGCTTGATATGATCTTCTTCATTATTACTGAAAACAAGGACATCATTTATGTATACAAGATAAAATTTAATTATGTCTTTGTACACATCATCCATCCGATGCTGATATTTTAAAAGAGTATTTTTTAGACCAAAGGCATGACATTCCACTCACAAAGTCCATGTGGCAGTATGAAAGCTATTTTATATGGATCCTCTTCTTCAACTCTAACTTGCCAAAATCATAACTTCATGTCAAATTTTGAATAGATCTTTGATTAAGCCATTCTCTTTAGAAGACAAATCTTTTTTGGAATAGGATACCGAATGTCTCATAAACAATCATTAAGCTTTTGGTAGTTGATACAAAATCTTTTCTTTCCATGAACTTGTCTAGCTCTATTATTGACATAGAAAGCCTGGCTAGCCCATTTAGACTTAGTAGGTTTGATGATATTTATTTTGAGAAGTTTTGAAATTTCTTCTCTACATAAATCTTCATCATGTGGCGATCCCGGATGTGAAGTTGTCTGATAAGACATCACCCAATTATCTTTATATGGGAGAGAAGCAAAATATTGTTCACTTGACTATAAATTATTTGGAACATCACCAGAGCATTCAAGAAGCTCTTTGTGCTTTGTTTCAAATTTTTGTTTGGCTAGAGATTTGTTTTCACCCCTCTTAGAAATTGAATATTTCTCTATCCAAGGGATTAAGCAAGAACGAGAATTCTAAGCGATAGGATCGAGAACAGTAAAAGCTAAACCTTTGGGATGAAAGGTGAATGGAGAAAGAATACTGAGAAAATCCATCCTAAGCAATAAATCTTCTCCTGGTTGATCAAATGCAGAAAAGCTATGCCTTTTATCAAATGGCAAAAGATTGATAGCTACAGTACATTTATTACTTTGAAATAAATCTCCATTTGTAGCTGAAAGATGAACTGTCGTAAGAATGAATAAAGAATTTTGGAAGATAGTTGCTGTGAATGATAAAAGAAACTACTCTAGTATCAATAAGTGTAGAGAGCAACTTGTTTTTTATCAGAAATTTTAGGTACCACCTTCACATATGGACAAAAAACTGGTGTAGATATTGTATAGTAAGATCAATTGGTACCTCTCTAGGAATATTCGTGGTGATTTTAGATTCATTGCCTGTATCATCTTTTATATCACTATTTTGAACTTCAAGTGATATAATAAGGCATCTGCTAGATCTTCATACCAATAATACCAATCATCTAAAAAATCTGGCTAATTTATAAGTTAAAGAAGTCATATAGAAGCCTTTTTCTTCTTTCTGCATTGCTTAGCAAACTGTCCCTTTTTGCCACAAATAAAACATCTGCCTGATTGCTTTGGAAACCTTCATTTCTTGACAAAATGATATTTTCAATTTTTGAAATGTTTCCAAGGCTTTGAAAATTCTTTTTAGAATGCTTCTCTCTTCTGCAATTACAAGGACACTGATGATAACAATCAAATTCTTATGCCTTTTTGTTGTAGTACTTTGTAAGAGAAGTTTTCTCAATCTCCTTCATGTGTTTCTAGAGATAATGATTGAAACAATGAGTTTGAATCACTTTAGCAGCTAACTGATATATGCTAGCGAGATTGAAGGGAGAAAGATTAGTTACGCCATCAGCTTTTAGCTTGGTTCTGCTCCGAGCATTTCTACTAATCGGCCTTGCATGTAGAGAAAAAAATTTCTTTTTATTATGTCTATCGGCTTGTTAAATTTGAAATAAAGAGATTCTTACTTGAGAAAATGTTGTTGAAGCATTCAACATCACAGTATTTATTTTGTAAATACTCTTTTTCTGCCATTTCACTTTCACGATCTCAAGTGCCAAAGAAATAAACAATTGTATATTTGATTAATTCATTATATGGCTAATCATGACCTAGAATATACTCATTTTCTGGTTGAGTAAAAGTATCTGCCCACATCTTATCAAGGATCCAAGAAATCCAAATATTAGCCTAAGAGCAATTGCTCTTCTGGCAAGATGTGGAGCACGTTGAACTTCACGTTCTACCCATACTAGTATCTTTTCAAAACATACTGGTCTTTCCTTTGGCTTTAGGTCATCAATATCCCAAAATGTTTTTACTGTTGAAGTGTTGGGCACTTGAACTTGAACATCCAGTTCTTCGTGATTTTCTTGATGTTGATTGTCACCAGCTACATTTGATGTAGATAAGAGTCCTGATGTTTCTACTCTGCTTATCTCTAATATGAACTGATGAATCCTTTGCTTGAATCGTCCAGTGGTGTCAACATATATAGGAGATGTAGTAATATGAGGCTGCTCTATCATAATTGGTTCAACAGCTGAAGAAGAGGAAGAGTCTGAGGAATCATATGTTCCATCTGATGTAGAATGACATTGATCATCATCCAATCTAAAGGCTTGAATAGGCCAAGGCTACACTTGTGGCATACCATAGTTTCTTCATAAGCTTTTTATATTGTTGCCAAAAGGACTTTTTTCCCAAACATTAGAAGATTTTCTTAGTTTGTCTTTCTTCCAAGAAATCTTCTTTTTCTTCTTTTGTAGAAATTATTTGCGCTCTCTTCACGAATTTGCTGAAGAAAATAGTCACTATCAACACTAATGTTGACAATCATGTTGATAGGACGAGGCCTTTTATGAGCATACTATAAGCTTGTGAACTTTCTTTAGACGCCTGCGTATCTCATAAAGTTGCTGCTTGATCTATTCTTGTTGCGCAATAATCGATTCTAATGCTCTGTTTTGTTCTAAAGCATTAGCATTTTTTTCAATTGACCTCCTTTTCAATCGAACTGAATTCTGTTGGATCAAGCTTTTGAATAACCCAACTTCCAGTAGCATAATTTTCAAAAGTATTGAAGATAAAATCATGTTTTGGAAATTTGTACATTTTGATGGATTCGTCATATTTGACTGATTGTGATCTTTGAAGCATATGGGTTCTAGGCATATGAGTGCAAGATCTAGGATTCTTGCCTTCAACCTGGCACTTTTCACAAGGATAGATAGGAGCTAATTCTCTATGAAAGAAAAAAAAAGTTCTTCTAGAAGACAATTTTTCAATCTTTGGCCTCTCACGGACAGTTTAAGGTTTTTTTATTTGTTCATGCTCATTAATCGATTTAGGTGGAAAAATGAGCTGATTGTATTTGAAAGTTTGAGGCTGAATAACAGTTCCGTTATTAGTGAGTCTAGTAATAGGCATATTAGTATGATTTAAGGAAAAGAAATGTGTTTGGACTTTGTAGGTCATGGAATAATGAATTGCAAGGGCTGACTCATTGGGGTTCATGTCTAATTCATGTAATTGGATCAAAACTTTGATAGTGTTTGGCAAAGTGGGCTTTGACATATCAAGGGTAAAGTTGAGCCCCATTTGTATGACAACATGACCTTGATTAAGGCCAACTTCAACAATTGTGATCAAAGCTTCCTCAAAAGTTTGCCAATGAGTATCTAGCACAGCTAAGAAACATGTAGCATTCTTTCCACCAAGGAATGATAGCTGCAATCCTATTCGAATTGCTCCCAAATGAATTCTACATTAGCCTTCTTGAAAGACAGCATATTTTGAAAAGATGCTACCTTAGGTAGAAGGTGAAATTCAACGTGCTTCACGTCTTACTAGAAAAAAAGTTGCTCTTAGGATAATATATGGATTCCTTGGATCCTTGAGAAGATGGTGGATAGATAATTTTTACCTAACTAGAAAATGAGTAAATTTTGGGTCATGATCGGCCATATAGTGAACTAATCAAATTCATGGTTGCTCATTTCTTTGACACTCGAGATCGTGAAACTAAAATTGCAGAAAAAGAGTACTTATAGAACAAATTGTGTGATGTATGAATGCTTGAACAATATTTTCTCAAACAAGAATCTCTTTGTCTCAAATTTAACAAGCTGATAGACACAATCAAAAGAACATTTGTTCTCCACATGCCAAGCCCAGTAGTAGAAATGCTCCAAGCAAAGCTAAAAGCTAATGGTCTAACTAATTTTTCTCCCTTTAGTCTTGCTAGCTTATATCAATTAGCCACTAAAGTGATTCAAGCTCATTGTCTCAATTAGGATCTCAAGAAACACATGAAGTAGATTGAGAAAACTTCTCTTACAAAGTACTGGAACAAAAAGCCATAAAAATTTGGTTGTTCTCATCAATCTCCTTGTAATTACAGAAGAGAGAAGCATTCTAAAAATAAATTTTCAAAGCCTTGAAAACATTACAAAAATTCAAAATATAGTTTTATCAAGAAACAAAGGTTTGCAAAGCAATCAAGTAGATGTTTTATTTGCGGCAAAAAGGGACATTTTGGTAAGTAATGCAGAAAGAAGAAAAAGGCTCCTGTGCGACTTCTTCAATTTATTGATCAACCAGATTTTTCAGATGACTAGTATTATTGGTCTAATGCTATAAAATTGTCATCGAATATTTTCTTGTAGAGGAAAAAATTATTGTAAAAATTTGACAAGATTCAACTGCTACGTAATTTAGTAATTAATAATGATTTTTTTGACACCAACTTTTTTTTTGTCTCTAATGGTTCTATATATTGTTGCAAAATATTTTTCATTTGGAGTTAAAATTTGAGGACATTCAACTACTAATTTGCTTTGTATCTAATGAAATTATTCTTAAAAAAAAAATTGTTGTTGATTTAAATAAAATTGTTACTTAATATTAATTTTTTGGTTGGAAAACTTGGCACCAAAAAATTATCAAAATTTTGCAACAAATTTTAACTTAGTTACAAAAAAAGTTCAATTAAATACAAAATTATTTGTTGCAAAATCAAATATTATTGTTGCAAAATACACTATATATCTTAAAGATAGAATTTGCAAGAATTGCAAAAACTTATAGTGAAATGTTACATTTTGCAAGAAAATTAACTTGTCATAGAAAAAATTGTCTTCAAATGTCATATTTCTTATAGTTAATTAATTAACAATATTCTCATTCTAAGGAGGCATTGTAAACTCTTTAATAAGCAAACAAGCTAAAATTTTCATCAAAATGTCTCATAACAATTTGATAAGGACCTCCATCAAGAAATGTAATAGAAGCCCCTATGTCAAACATGCAACCACCAGTGCCATTTCTCTGAAGGGCAAATGTTCCATGTGGGAAGCCAATATGATGGTCTCCAATACTAATGTCTAGTAAATTCACGTAATAATTGTTGGATGCCCTTTGGCACATGATTGGGGTAGTTTGAACAAAGAACAATATTACAACTCATTTACAATCAATTTCTTTTACAGCTTGAGTTGGCTAAATATTAGTAGATGAATAATTACCATATCATATAACTTAACCTCTTTTACTTATTTTCATTTTTTTTTTTTGCACTCGGTGATAACTCAAGTTGTAAGAAAAGTTGTTGTAGATTAGTTGTAAGAGAAGCGACCTGGGGCAATATTTTTCATTTGACCTAGTAATGAAGTCATGATGCATTTAGTCCCAAAATGCTAGAAATGTTACCTTTCAAACACATATTTCTATTGTCATTTGAGTAGCCAAAGACCATTTAGGGAAAGAAGTGAGGTTGGTATTGTAAGGAAATACAAATGTCTCCCTGGATGCAATACCACTAGAAGTGGTTGCACCTGCATACATTCTTCTATAGACACATTGTCCATTTTCACATTGGAAAGGTTGATGACAAAGAAGATCATTACAAGGGATTCTATGACAAGTGGAGGAAGCATTGGATCAAATATAGGAGTTGTTTGACAAAAGTAATGTACAAAAGGTAGACATTATGTCCAAAAAAGAAAATTAATTGCATGTATTCATAGGTTGGAATTGTGATTTGGATGTAGTTCCAAGAAAGACTTCTAATGAATACAAGGTAGGACGTTCATCCACTCAAAAATGAATGTTTTCGGGCTCTATGAAAGCGCTTGGACTCTCTATTAATGCTAAATAGTTAACTCTTGCTTTCGAGATTTCAAAAATTTTCTTAATTCTTGAAACTTGGCTGAGGTTTCTAATGATGGCACCAAATATAATTTTTGATTAAAAATTCAGCGAAAACATAGAATAAAAATAGATCGTTAGTTCCAAATTATGATGTTATTTATATAATAAATAGCGTACCTAGTGCTTCAAACTACTCAATCTTCTAGGCTATGACTCTAACGCACCCTACATAAGAACAGGTGTGTGGATACCTTAGACTCTACAAAGAAAAACAAATGAAATTAGTAAAGAGATTGAATAAAACCAATCTAGAAAAACTAGATTTTTCTCTCTGATGCGTTTGAAACTAGCAAGTATACTAGTCGCACAAGTAATAAAGTGATAAGTAAGATATCGTTCTCACGAGGATTGATTCTAATTGAATTTGTTATTCGAAAGCAACAATAAACTAAATGAGGGGGTTTTGTTGATTGATTAACTAGATGAAATATTAATGCAATTAAAGAATAACACAATGCAAATTTAAACAGATTGAAAAATCAATGAGAGAAACCTGGTTAAGGTATCCTTCTCTACCACAAGATATGGATTTGCGAATTAATTGTAGAATTGTCATCCAATTACACCATTGAAATTATCAACCGTAGATAACAACAAGCTCTGTTATCCCAATCTTTCCTTACTTTGTTGTTAAATAAAACAGGCTCTTTATTTAATCTCTATCCATTAAACAACCTAGAACAAGCTCTCTAAATTTAATTCAATGGATGCATTACGATAAGAAAGATAGGTTGATCTAAGCAATAAACACACAAGCTCGGATTATTTAACTTAGGTTGTATTCTCCAATTGCAATCTCTGATCACAATTTTGCTACTAAGGATTAGAAATTCAAGACAATTACGGATCAAGATTTCTAGTCTAGCAATAGACAACAACCAGATTATATTCAGTTGGCCATTCGAAATACAATCCAGCAAGCAATCATAAGCATTAGATATAGGAAAATACAAGCAACTTCAATTAGAGAATTGGATAACAACTTCTTGCACAATCAACTTACAAAAACCATATCAGGGGCTTTGAAATCACCCTCAACCAATTCAGATTCAGTTACACATGTTTAAGAACGTGGTAAATACAATACAACATGGAGACATTCCAGAAAATGAAAGGGAAGGGAAAAACTTAGCAAATTTGATGTAATTCTCTTTGGATTGTAGTTCTTCCTCTTTCCAAGCTTCCTTTCTCCTTCAAGAACTCCAAGAGATGAAAGAATTCCAGAGCTGCAACCTCCACCACGTTCTCCCCTCTTCAAGTTATGAAAATAAAACCCTAAAATGTGTTTAAATACTCTGCTACAGTAACGTGCTACAGTGTCCCGTATTATACATGCTACAGTGATGTGTGGAATTACATTTCTACACTTCTCACACTGTTTTGATTACAACTTTCGGTACACTGAATGGATTCATAAACCGTAAATTTCTCCAAAAAGTAGACTTCGAGAGCTTTTCAACGGTATATGATATGTCATCGGGTTCATTGTATATCAATACAATTAAATCGAGAAGATGGTTAACTAGCAGAGGTGAAAATGAAGGGTTTTACTCCATTTTTGTGCAAGTTGCTCCAAAACTCCTACAAACATCAAAACCACACAAAAACATAAAAATACCAAGGAATATAGCAAAGAAACATGGACGAATTGATATGAAAATGATATATAAATAGACACTTATCACTCTCTATAATTTTTCTTTTTCTCTCTTGTGTTTCTCCCTAGAGTTCACATGAACTTCTCTCTGTGTGTCTCACGTTTTCTTTTTTGGTTGATTATACTCAACAAACACAAGCTACTGTAATTAATTTGAGAGCTTCATGTTAACTTCCTAATTCTTAGGGAATGTATATTCTATTAAAATCTCAAGTGATATAGGATTATAATTATTTCTTATCCCATTAGGAAAAAGAAGGATAATTATCTAATTATTGTAAAATAATATCCTAGATAATTATATCATCAAACTTGAAATCCAAATCACTCTAGAAATTGGGCATGTCTTTTATTTAATAATAAAAGCCTATTAACGTATAGTGGCTTTTGTGAGCTAGCCTGGTGAATAAAAAAAGCTCATGTAAACTTTAGCTCCAATAATTAAACCTATTCTAGTTATCTTATAATTAATTTGACATAATTATTAATCTTGTTGTTCTTCAACTACGGGCCCAAGAATGTATTATAAAGTCCATAAACAAATTATAAGAAGCTTATAATTTAATTAATTTTATTTGGCAAAGCCAAAACCCATTTCACACTAATACCATATAAATACCCCTCTATATGATATCCATAATTAAAATTGGGTGTATAATTACTGTCATACCCTTTTAATTACATCTTGTATCCTAGAGTCACTAATTTCTTTGATGGTTATTTTATACGTATGTGAAATAATTCACAAATAAATATTAATTCTTGATAAACTCTTTATTAAGAATACCCAAGCCTAAGATTTTATAACCAAGCATTGAAATCAGCTGAAGAGAATATTATCCTCTCCAATAGCAGTTATATCATATTGTGAATATATGTTCCTATAAATCATAATCTTATATTTCCAAGCTATAGAGGTTTTGATTTTAGAAAAATCTCACTCCATAATATCTCAAAAAATACTTGACACAAATATAAGTTCATTATTCACCCAAGACTATGAGTATTATATTATTAGTGCCTATGAAATTTAATTTATGCGACAATTCTTATATCTTAATTAAATCTCATGAAGGTCCTGTTTGATGCAAATTAATTGCATTGGTATTCCTATTTGAAGTCACCACTTCAATGATTAAGACAAATCATTCATGTCTATGAAATAGGAAAACCATAATATTGCAAAGTGTCAGCTTTACTTAGTGTGACCAAACTTTATAACTATAAGGTCCCGTAAATTATGTCTTCTTTATATGATTAAACAAACCATATGAATAATTCACATACAATATAATTATAATGCATTAAATTGAAATTTGCTCAAACAATAAATATGTTTATGCACAAACTAATATTTATTTATCAGAAAAATTGATTATGCATCTAACATCCATGATACAGAAGAGAATAATGATACTCTTTCCAAATGGAATCCCAAATTTGCGATTCCAAATAATGTGGCAAGGTCATGTGGATTGCTACATCAATCACTAAAATTTGATGCACCGATATATCAGTAAATGAGTTAGTTTAAGGATTGATGTAGCAGTGTTATGTCATTTATCACATCATTTGAGGTTCAAAATTTGGGATTCTCTTTGGGGAGAGTATCATTAATCTTTTGTATATGGGACCACCATGATTTATAAAGTTCCAAGTTTAGACAAGAAAATAATTAATGAGTTTGACAGATATGGTAAAGGCTAGCCCTTGCAGTCGTAATTGTCATCAATGATAATTAAATTTAAAACAGAATCTGAGCTAATCATCTCAAGTCCAATCCAAAAACATTGTATTAATTTGGTAGCATATCAATACAAATCAACCAATCATACTTTGGGACAATCGTATTGATATTAAACATTATACAATAATGACTATTTGGCAAATGCCATTTATGTGTGCCTGCAGCAAATGCTTGTAACATTCACAGTAAAGAGGTTAGAGGCAAGTTAATCAAATATTAATGGACTTAAGGCCGAAACCAACAACCTTGGCCATCAATACGTTTTGCTGCACAGAAAAATCCCCAGATCGATTATAAAATGCGAGAAACATAGGGCTTGTGTCGGAAATGTAAGCATGTACAGTGGCCAAATGCAGAGAATAACAAACAAAGTTTGCATGAATAGCACTCTTGGTTAGGTGAATTTATTCTGAATGTGTACCATAACATTACTTAGCAAGAATCTGATCACAAAAAGGAAGAAAGCAGTGAAGAAATGAACAAATTAAAGATGATCGTCAGCACACTGATATGGGTAAAATTGGATTGCTTGAAGGTGGCCGTTGTGAATGATGCGCATATTTTGCATATGCCAAGCTCCTAGTATATTAACCCCCTGTATCGGAAGTATTGCTATACAGAAAATACCCCCATCAAAATTAATGTTCGTATAATTGGGGTCGACCACATAGTTTGCTCCCTGGAAATGGAAGGTCATGGATGCAAAATCTCTGAAACCTTCTCTGTTCCTATAACAAAGGCTAAATTCTGGTCTAGGCTTCTCGTTATCAGGTACTCTCTCAAGTTGAAAAGAATCATAGTGACTCTGTAATGCTGTCATCACCGTTTGAAACACATTGACCCCATTAACAGTATTTGTGACGAGTCTTGTCAATGGAGCTCCCGAGTCTATAAACAAACCACTATGCTGGAGGTTGATAGGTGTCTATTTATGTATTACTTTTATATCAATTCATCCATGTTTCTTTGCTATATTCAGTGGTATTTTTATGTTTTTGTGTGTTTTGATGTTTGTAGGAGTTTTGGAGCAACTTGCACAAAAATGGAGTAAAACCCTTCATTTTCACCTCTGCTAGTCAGTGATCTTCTCGGATTTAATTGTATTGATATACAATGAACTCGACGACATATTATATACCGTTGGAAAGCTCTCGAAGTCTATTTTCTGGAGAAATTTACGGTTTATAATCCATTCAGTGTACCAAAAGTTGTAATCAAAACAGTGTGAGAAGTATAGAAATGTAATTCCACAAATCACTGTAGCATGTATAATACGGGACACTGTAGCAGGTTACTGTAGCAGAGTATTTAAACACATTTTAGGGTTTTATTTTGATAACTTAAAGAGGGGAGAACGTGGTAGAGGCTGTAGCTCTGGAATTCTTTCATCTCTTGGAGTTCTTGAAGGAGAAAGGAAGCTTTGAAATAGGAAGAACTACAATCCAAAGAGAATTACATCAAATTTGCTAAGTTTTTCCCTTCCCTTTCATTTTCTGGAATGTCTCCATGTTGTATTGTATTTACCACGTTCTTAAACATGTGTAACTGAATCTGAATTGGTTGAGGGTGATTTCAAAGCCCCTGATATGGTTTTTGTGAGTTGATTGGATGACAATTCTACAATTAATTCGCAAATCCATATCTTGTGGTAGAGAAGGATCCCTTAACCAGGTTTCTCTCATTGATTTTTCAATCTGTTTTAATTTGCATTGTGTTATTCTTTACTTACATTAATATTTCATCAAGTTAATCAATCAACAAAACCCCCCTCATTTAGTTTATTGTTGCTTTCGAATAACAAATTCAATTAGAATCAATTCTCGTGGGAACGATATCTTACTCATCACTTTATTACTTGTGCGACTAGTATATTTGCTAGTTTCGAACGCATCAAGTTTTTGGCGTCGTTGCCGGGGATTTATTTTCTAATCGATTTGTTATTTTGTTTTCATTGTTGATTCATATTTTCTTTGTTTTTCTTTTTTGATTGTTTGTGTTTAGACAACATGGCAGTAAACTTCTATCAATTCAGTAGTGGATTTGAGCCACAAGTACCATAGAGAGTAAATGAGGTAAGCACTCCGAACATTAAACAACAACTTTCTGAGCTAACCTCTCTTGTGGAAAACATGGCTGTAGGAGATATGCAAAAATCTTATGAATGTGGGATATATTCTACGATGGAGCATCCATTCGACATGTATCCAACTTTACAAGAAGAATATATGGAACAAGCCAATGCCATGGGTGGATTTCCAGGACAAACGAGGCAATGGTATGATCTTTTCTCTAGCACTTACAATGCTGGATGGGAAGATCAACATAATTTCAGTTACTGGAATCATCAACCAATCACTCCAAATGTGATACCAAATCGGCCACAAAGTTTCAATCAACCTCGAGTGCAGCAACCATTTCAAATGCAACCACCACCAATGCCACATCCAGCACCGCAACCAGCTTCACACAACTCAGGTATGTCTCTCGAAGATATTGTTAATGCACTTGCCACTAACACAATGCTATTCCAGCATGAAACTGGGGCAAGTATCCAAAACCTGGCAAATCAAATGGGACAATTGGCTACTAGCATGAGCAAATTCGAGGGCCAAGACTCAGAAAAATTATCTTGTCAAACGGTGATCAATCCAAGAGAGAATTCTTGTGCGATAAATTTGCAAAATGAAGAGCAATTAGATGTCCTGCCAAAGAAATCACAAACTGATGAAGGAGATGACACCACTTCCACCATGAACAAAACACTGACTTCTCATGTAAATCATATAACTCCCATTCCTTCATATGTTTCTCCTCCACTTTTTCCTAGTAGATTTGCACAATCGAGGAGAAACAAGAACAAGAAATCCTGGAAACTTCTCACAAAATTGAGGTAAATATACCACTTTTGGATGCTATTGAGCAAGTACCTCGTTGTACAAAATTTCTCAAGGAGTTATGCACCAACAAGAGAAAGTTGAAGGGAAATGAGAAAGTAAGTATGGGGGAAAATGTTTCAGCTGTATTGCAAAGAAAAATTCCTCCAAAATGCAAAGATCCAGGTACGTTCATCATTCCATGCACCATTGGTAATACCAAGTTTGAAGAGCTATATTAGATTTAGGAGCATCTATTAATGTCATGCCATATTCTATTTATGCTTCTTTAAATCTTGGACCTTTTGCGAAAACTGGCATTACCATTCAGTTTGCTGATCATTTTAATGCATATCCAAAAGAGTTGTGGAAGATGTGATTGTGCAGGTGAATCAATTGGTTTTCCCAGCAAACTTCTATGTCCTTGAAATAGAGGATCATACATCTCCTAATCCAACTCCGATTCTTTTAGGGAGACCATTCTCGAAAACTGTTAGAACCAAGATTGATGTTCATGATGGCACTCTCATCATAGAGTTTGATGGCAAGGTGATATGTTTCAATATTTTTGAGGCAATGATGTACTCTAGTGACTTACATTCTGTTTTTGCAGTTGACGTTGTTGATTCTTTGCCACAACAATATTTTGAGTTAACTCGCAAGAATGGATTGGATGTAGCTATTAGTGAGCATATAGGGACAGAAAATTCCAATGAGTCAGGAATTTTGATACAAGCGTCCAAAGAAATGGAGAAAGTTGTGGCAAGCTTAGATGAGACCATAGCTATAACCATAAATAGGTATGATGTTTTGTGCATTCAATTTCCTTTATCTAATGAGAAAATTCTTCCTTCTGTGATGACAGCCCCTGCCTTGGAGCTTAAGTCACTTCCAGATCATTTGAATCATGGATTCTTGGGTGAGAATGATACTTTGCGAGTTACAATGGAAATGGGTCTTGCACGAATACAAGAAGAGAAACTCGTCCGAATACTTATAGAGCACAAAATAGCTATTAGGTGGACGATTGCTAACATCCAAGGCCCAGCCATATGCATGCACCAATTCTTGTTGGAAGAAGGATCCAAGCCCACTAGAAAAGCACAGCAGAGATTAGACCCTCCCATGATGAAACCAATGTCGGGCTGAGGACGTTAACCAAGCGCTTATTGGGAGCAACCCAATGTTTTTGAAAAATAAAATAAAAAAAAAAAAACAAAAACTAAAATAAGGTAATAATGGATTCGATTTGTTTTGTTCTCGAGGAGATTCCTTTCGTAGGCCACAAATTGAAATCAAGGTTTTATCTCTCTCTTTGCCATCTGTCTCATTTGTTTTTTATATATTTTTTTTACTTGTTTTTTACAATTTTGTTGGCTATTTGTGTTGTATCTCTTTTTAAGGTGTCTTTATTTTTCGTTTTCTGCTCTTTTCTTTTCTTGTGTTTAATTTGATTATTTCGTGCTTCAAGTTCAGTTGTGCAACAGCTTGAGGAAAAATTCAAATGGGAGTTGAAGCCATTGCCCGAAGGTTTGAATCGTGCATATCTGGGAGAAGAACAAACTCCATCGCATTATCGGTAATATCCTCCTTTTCTCCTCTTCAATGGATGCCGATATCTTTCTATCGAACCTTCGTAAATATTTCCCTTCACATTCCTCAAAATTGCTGTGTTTTAAAATTTATAAGTACGGATGACCTAGACTTTTGGGCATTGATGCTCCTAAAATGTGCATGCTGGATCCGATGGCTTATCGAAGCCAAGGTGAGATTGTCCGGTGAGCCGGACATTAATCTCGCAAAATACATGCCTGGTCTAGGAAAGAGCTACTACGCCAAGAGGCGAAGAGCGAAAAGGTTACAAGTATGTTATAAATGTGCTAGATGGAATTGTAACCAGACTTGTCGTTCATTAGGTTTTGCGTCCAGGAATAGAGAAGATAAACTTTCATTTATTAAGAATGGTTTGAGTAATGAGTCGCTGGATAATGTTTTGTTAACTCTCGAGTCACATTCTTGTGGACTTGTTCAGCGTGAATTGCTTAATCTATGGACACAATTTCGTGATGAATTGCAGTGTTATAGTCTAGGGAATCTGACTAAAAACGACCCTGTTTGCCAGTTTATAAGAAAACTGGATGGGAAGCAATCCCCGACTCATAGAAGGCGTTTCAGCCGTTACTGGACGTAAAACCAGAGGAAGATGTGAGCCACAATCACAACTACTTGTATATTTGAATGTGTGTTGTTGTTGTAGAATTTTTTTTTCTTGTTTCGTTTGATCTGATTATCAATGTTGTTTTTGTGTTGTTGTTGTTTGTTGATTTTGTTTGTTTTAATTTCAAGTTTTCTTTTTGACAAACCATATGACTACCCTATGGCATAAGTACACGTGGGAGACAAGTGTGGAGGTTTTGTCAACCTCCACCGAAAGTGTATCTCCATTTTTTATGCTTCACGTGGGAGACAAGTGTGGGGGTTTTGTCAACCCCCGCCGAAAGTGTATCTCCGTTTTCCATACTTCACGTGGAGACAAGTGTGTAGGTTTTGTCAAACCTCGCCGAAAGCATATCTCATTTTTTCAAATTTTGGGGCGATAAATCTGCATCGAGCAACCCCCACCGAAATTATGTCCCCATGTGTCAAATTTGAGAGTTTTACGTGTGTATATATCCATTTTGTATATTCTCAAATGTCATTTTATAACCTGTCTTGCACTTGAAGCGCATAATACCTAACGTACATCATTGTCTTGCACAAGTTTAGAGCACTTTTAGAAATGGAGAAAACACCAATTCGGCGATTCCAAATATATGCGTATTTTGTGGATCGCAATTTGGTAAAGATGGAGAGTTTACAACAGCAGCTCTTGATCTTGGAAGGACATTAGGCTGCGAGGGGTATTAATTTGATTTATGGAGGGGGTAGTCTTGGGTTAATGGGGTGTGTGTCGACAGCTGCATCCTTGGGAGGAAGTAAAGTTTTCGGCATTATCCCTAAACCATTAGCTGTGCGAGATATCGTAGGCAACACAATCGGGGAAGAGTTACAAGTCTCTAGCATGCATGAGCGTATTGCACAGATGGTTGTCAAGTCCGATGCATTTATAGCTTTACCCGGTGGTTATGGCACATTAGAGGAGATATTTCAAATCACCTCTTGGGCACAGCTAAACATCCATAAAAAACCATTGGTTTGTTAAATGTCAATAATTTTTTTGATGGTTTGTTGTCTTTTCTTGATCAAGCTGTAGAAAAAAAATTTTATCTCACCATCAACGAGGCAAATCCTTGTTACAGCTTCAACGGCAGGGGAGTTAATTGACAAACTACAAGAATTCGTCTATTCGCCTGATCCACCCACAGCTCGGATTGATTGGTTTGGAGAAGGCAATAAGAGGCGTAAACTGGATTTAACCCTCCATCTGTAATCTCTATCTGCTGGTTTGCTTCATTTTTGTTTGCTTTCTCTTTATTGTGTTTATTTGAGTTGAGTTTTTTTTCAAGTTGTTTCTTTCACCCCAGGTAATATTTTCTAATCTTGGCTTTTAGAGTGGTGGCTTAAAAAGTTCAAGTTCTCTTGAAACGCATTCTGGATCTCTTCAATCCATAATGGCTGAATAAGGAGGCTAACTTCTAAACTTTTTAGACCCATTCTAACTGACTTGTTTGTGTTTGCTGATTTGTTGGACTTTATTATTTTTGAGTAAGTTTAGTTTTATGTAATTTCGAGTTGTTGTGTGTTTTTGTCTTTATCAGTTTCGATTCAAAAAAAAAATTGTGGAAAAACCTGAGAATGGCAGAATATGGGGTTTTCTTAACTCTTGAAACGCATTCTCTCTCAATAAATCTGTAGTTTGTTTATTTCATGTTGTTTGAAGTGTCTTGTTTCTTGTTTTGTTCTTTCATAATAAAGGTATATAGGCTGGAAACCTTAAGTCTGCGGGCTACTGGTCCTAAGGATTGTTGAAATATACAATCTTGACTCAGGTGTAACAACGCCACGTACCTCTTTTCTTGCATTTTGTGGGTCGATGATAAGATAATGATTGAATTAAGAATAACTCTTGGAAAATGATAAATGATGCATGGATCTGTGTGCTTGAAATGTTTATTGGTTTTCGC
This sequence comes from Boswellia sacra, assembly GCA_013180625.2. Taxonomy (NCBI): domain Eukaryota; kingdom Viridiplantae; phylum Streptophyta; class Magnoliopsida; order Sapindales; family Burseraceae; genus Boswellia; species Boswellia sacra. The sequence continues at coordinate 13,313 of SNVD02004686.1, read as the reverse complement.
TTTGCTTTTGATTCCTTGCGCAACATTGAGCACTGAGCTATTATCACTGAGTTATTTGTTCACTTAGAGAAAGTTTATGTAATTTAAATGTTTCTTCAGATTTCAATGAATTCTAGAACTTGTTTGATGGTCACTCAAGGCGAAATCCTAGGCTGTGCAACATTGGGGAAATGATTTAGGCCATCTTTGGACCGTTTGAGCCTTAATAGCCAACCTTGACTGAAATTGATCCCTAGTTACCCCTTTGAGCCTTTGTAAGCCTTTTTCTTTGTTAACTCACTAAAAGATTTCCTAACCTCAAATGAATTTGTTCCAAACAGTTTATCCCTTACCTATGAGCATGTAGATCATTCACAATTAAATTCTGAGCTATGTTCTGGTTTTGGGAAGTTAGAGGAGGTTGGGATGTGTCATGAGCAATGCAAGTGAGTTCTATTGTGTTTGTAAAAAAAAAAAAAAAAAAGAAAAAAAAAAGCCAATCTGTACTTATCGTCCACGTACTTACACATTGAGGACAATGTGTTGTTTAAGTGTGGGGGAGGGGAAGTGTAATAAAAAAAAAAAAAAAAGAAAAAAAGAACAAAAGAATAAGAATAAGAGATCTATACCCTTAAGTCTTCTTAAAAAGAATGAAACAACAAAGTGTGGGGGAGTAACTTGGTGAATTGAAATAAGTTGTGTTATAAGGGTTGAGCTCCACATAATCTTGAATGATTTATGTGTTTGTGGGTGATTTGAGCCAAATTATTATCCTTTATCATACCTTCACCCAAGCCAAACGTTACAAGCTTAATAAAGTCCTACTTGATCCTTGGTGTTGTGCATGTCTACATTAGTGGAGAGTGACTTGAAAAGCAGGCCTATGGAGTTCATTTATACACACATCTTCAATATTAAATATGATTCATTTTTTATGCATAAACTCATCCGGGTTACAAGTGATTAGGTGAGAATGGCTCTACACACACACACTTGAGGAATTGAAGTGAAGCGAAACTAATCTTTGAGATAAAATTCTTGATCAAGTGCATTATTTTGAAGTTTTCCTTGGGTTATAATTAAGTACAATCTTTGAGGCCTATTTGCAAGTTGAAGCATTTGTGTGTTTTAATTTTTCTTTGATTCTGTTTCGGTTTAGTTTTGTTTCGTATCATTTTAGTTGCTCGAGGACTAGCAAAGTCTAAGTGTGGGGGAATTTGATAGGTGTCTATTTATATATTACTTTTATATCAATTCGTCCATGTTTCTTTGCTATATTCCTTGGTATTTTTATGTTTTTGTGTGGTTTTGATGTTTGTAGGAGTTTTGGAGCAACTTGCACAAAAATGGAGTAAAACCCTTCATTTTCACCTCTGCTAGTCAGTGATCTTCTCGGATTTAATTGTATTGATATACAATGAACCCGATGACATGTTATATACCGTTGGAAAGCTCTCGAAGTCTATTTTCTGGAGAAATTTACGGTTTATAAATCCATTCAGTGTACCAAAAGTTGTAATCAAAACAGTGTGAGAGTATAGAAATATAATTCCACAAGTCACTGTAGCATGTATAATACGGGGCACTGTAGCAAGTTCACTGTAGCAGAGTATTTAAACACATTTTAGGGTTTTATTTTCATAACTTGAAGAGGGGAAAACGTGGGAGGAGGCTGCATTTCTGGATTTCTCTCATCCCTTGGAGTTCTTGAAGGAGAAAGAAGATTTTGAAAGAGGAGGAACTACAATTCCAAGAAGATTCATCTACAAAGAAGATTTTCAAAGAATTTGCTAAGTTCTTTCTTTCCTTTTCAATTCTGGAATTTCTCTGTATTGTATTTGTTATTCTGATTGAATATGTGTAACTAAATCTGAATTGGTTGAGGGTGATTTCAAAGCCCTTGATATGGATTTTGTGAGTTGATTGTGTAAGAAATTGTTATCCAATTCTCTAATTGAAGTTGCTTGTATTTTCCCATATCTAATGCTTATGATTGCTTACTGATTGTATTTGGAATGGCCAACTGAATATAATCTGTTGTTGTCTATTGCTAGATTAGAAATCTTGATCCGTAATTGTCATGAATTTCCAATCATTAGTAGCAAAATTGTGATCAGAGATTGCAATTGGAAAATACAACCTAGGTTAAATAATCCGAACTTGTGTGATTATTGCTTAGATCAACCTATCTTTCTCATCGTAATGCTTCTATTGAATTAAACTTAGAGAGCTTGTTCTAGGTTGTTTAATGGATAGAGATTAAATAAAGAGCTTGTTTTATTTAACAACAAAGTAAGGAAAGATTGGGATAACAGAGCTTGTTGTTATCTACGGTTGATAATTTCAATACTGTAATTGGATTACAATTCTATGTTAATTCACAAATTCATATCTTGTGGCAGAGAATGAACTCTTAACCAAGTGTCTCTCATTGAATTTTCAATTCATTTAATATTGTGTTGTGTTATTCTTTATTTGCCTTCGTATTCAGTTTAATTAATCATTCAACAAAACCCCCCATATTTAGTTTATTGTTGCTGAAAAATAATAAATTTAATTAGAATCAATCCTCATGGGAACGATATCTCACTCATCACTTTATTACTTGTGCGACTAATATACTTGCTAGTTTCGAACGCATCAGAGAGAAATGCAAGCAAACAGCACCACCTAACCAACCAACCAAAATTATAAAAGCGCACACACTCTGGAACATCTATTCCAAGACTGTCTCAGATTAAACAACATAGCAAAAAACAGAGTCGAGTAGTAATCCAGTTACTCTTTACACAAATTTTACTTACAATCAAACAACAAAAGCCTCTAAAACTAACTTATAGAGCTTGAATATTCTCTTTGTTCATCACAAGTTTTGGTGCCCAAATCAGATTTACTATTAAAAAATAAAAAAATAAAAATAAAATTGAGTAACAATTAACAACAAACACAAAATTTATTGATTTTTTATAAAAGAAAATAAACTCACCACCTGACACAGCAAAGCAAACGAAATTTGCTTCTATATCTTTATTTCTTTGAATTTCATCAATTAAAGTAAGCAAAAAAATTGACACGAATAATCTTGAAAGAAAAATAGAAAATTAAAAGGAAAAGAACTCAACACATAAAGACAAAAGTAGGCAAAAAAGAAGATGAAAACTCAAAATGTCACACAAGCAGACAAAAACGATCGCCCCATCTGGAAAAATATGGAAGCACGAACAATATATATATACATACATACATATATTAATTTTCAAAAATATAAATAAAAGCTTAGACTTATCTAGAAAGTCTTCCATCCACCACTCTAATTTGTAACGTACATTCTTTAATGAAATCCAAATTACAAGCTTTCAAAATAAGTCACTTCCGCAAATCGCTTTCTATCTTTGTAGTCAAAGCTTTTAATCATCTAAACAAAATTCGTAGCCAACAATATTAAAAAATACCCAGCCAAATATATATATATATATATATATATATATAAAGAAATTAGATATATTAAATTTCGTTAAGCTTATCCATATTAAAAAAAATTAGAAAGAAAAATGTAATCAAGAAAGAAAATCCCAAATAGAGAATAATTAATTACCCATATAAAGTATGAACCAGTAACAACCTAACTACTATTGCATCTCAAAATAATAGGGATGAATGAAGTAAAAACTGTATTCAAAAAACCAAAAAATAATTTTAGGGAGCAAATAAACAAGATTCAAACCTCATGGATCAACGATAATTAGCCACAAATCAATTTATTACAAACACTATTCAGTTGAAATCGATGGTGATATTCGACGACCATCACTTGTGGTGGTTCTCAAGGAGGGTGACAACAGAATAAAGAACTTACAAACAGCCTAGCGGTAACCGAAAAAGCCTTTAGTGATGATCAGGCACGAGTGGTCAATGATGGCAGAATCAACGACGATGTGGGGGTTGATACACGACGAGACCAAGGCTGGTTAGCGAAGGCAGTAACGGATGGGCGTAACTGGACTGTACGTGGATTAGCACTAACGGTTTAGGGATTTGATACAATATCAGTTTTAATAATCCTAGCAAATAAAAAGTATATATTTTTTAAAACCGATTAAACTGGTTGCCTTGTTTTAATTTTTTATATTGTAAAATAATCTAATTTGAAGTAAAGCCTCCAATTAATTATATATTTATTTTTATCCCAAAAAATTAGGATGTATCAATACATGACATGTATTGTAGCTAATCCCTTAAAACAATATCATAATTATCCTCATAAAATCAGGATAATATCCCTCATTTTCCAAATAATTATCCTAAAATTATGCAAGTAGAAAAAATAACAAAATAACTTTCTTGTATTTTTACAAAATTGCCAACTTAGCAATGCCACACATAGTCTGACATATGACATGACCCTAACTGATACAACCTGCCCCAACTACCACTACTCCTAGGATCCGAGCGCTCTTGAGAAAGTGATAACCAAAATGAGTATTGCTATTTACTAGCTCATCGGGCATCCGTTGCGTAAATTGATATCAAAGAAAATTTAATCGTGTAACTGAACAACTAACAAAGTTGCCTTTATTTTTTTGACTTAACCACCCTACTATTATTTATAAAACACTTTTGATAAAAATTTCACAAGACAACTACTACTAAGAATTCTTATTCTTCTCATTAACAAAATACTCGGAAAACAACCACATCAATAGGTCTCAGACCCATTTGTAATATTGTAATAGAAAAATAGTATAGTAGATCATCGTCAGTGGGCCTCAGACCCTCCATATCATTGTAGCCAAAATAATATAATACCTCACCAATTTGTTGTATACACATTGGACCATCAACATGCTCACAATATGTAGACTAGATAATATATACATATAAACATGTGATGTAAAAATGATATGTTTCTTTGTGGATTCATCACATGGCCAACCTTATGAAAGTGATCACTAAGCCGTACAAAAGCTTACAATAGTCTAGGAGGGAAAATAGGAAAATATAGAAAAAGAGTGAGCTAAAGCTTAGTGAGTGGATATCAACTTTAGTAATAAAACATTTCCAAACATTTGAACTAATTAATTTCAGAATATGAATATATCTCCTAGAAACATTTTAATACTAAATCTTATATCATATAAGTTTCACTATTGTAACATATATACTATTCATAACCATAAAATTCCATGTTGATAACAAATCATGTGGATATTCATATGATTTTCCAAGAAATGCAAGTGATTATTATTTAACATAACATTTATCATACTAGAAAAATCACACCAAACCAGTACCTATTGAATTCTCTTGTCACACCTGGTGGAATATCATCAACACCCAAATAGGGTAATCACACTTGGCGGAATATCATCAACACTTAGGTAGGATAATCACACCTGGCGGAGCATCATCAATGGCTAAGTAGTGATAACTACTATCATATGCATGCATAGAGTGAATCTGTATACTTGTGGGAAACAGCATAAGGTGGTTTGAGACCACGTACACTTCAAATTAACAAAACACCAATTTTCCACTTAACAATATCATAATTTTATATTATGGACTCATATCGATTCCGATAGATTATAAAAATAATTCAAAATGCCATTTAACTAAAATCCATACCAATATCACACAAATATTCTTAACAATGCAATTAAATGTATTTAATTTTCAATAAAATATCATGACATATCAAATGGCATTTTTAAGTAAGTATTTAACCATTAAAAATTTATCCACTCATAGAATATGGGTATTCAGGTCTGGCTAACACCTATATCCTCATACTGGTCACTTACACAGTTTCCACCTATAGTAATATAGTCAAAATAAAAATTAGACTCAATGTAAACTGATACGTTCGAAACTAGCAAGTATACTAGTCTCACAAGTAATAAAGTGATAAGTAGATATCGTTCCCACGAGGATTGATTCTAATTGAATTTGTTATTTTCCAGCAACGATAAACTAAACAGGGGGGGTTTTGTTGAACGATTAACTAAATGAAATAAGAATGCAAATTAAGAATAACAAAACAGAAGTTAATTTGAATGAAAGATCAATGAGGAGAAATCTTGGTTAAGGGATCCTTCTCTACCACAAGATATGGATTTGCGAATTAATCGTAGAATTGTCATCCAATTACAGCATTGAAGTTATCAACCGTAGATAACAACAAGCTCTGTTACCCAATCTTTCCTTACTTTGTTGTTAAATAAAACAAGCTCTTTATTTAATCTCTATCCATTAAACAACCTAGAACAAGCTCTCTAAGTTTAATTCAATGGAAGCATTACGATAAGAAAGATAGGTTGATCTAAGCAATAATCACACAGGTTCGGATTATTTAACCTAGGTTGTATTTTTCAATTGCAATCTCTGATCACAATTTTGCTATCAATGATTCGAAATTCATGACAATTACGGATCAAGATTTCTAATCTAGCAATAGACAACAACCAGATTATATTTAGTTAGCCACCCCAAATACAATCAGCAAGCAATCATAAGCATTAGAAATGGGAAAATGCAAACAACTTTAATTAGAGAATTGGATAACAATTTTTTACACAATCAACTCACAAAAACCATATCAAGGGCTTTGAAATCACCCTCAACCAATTCAGATTCAGTTACACATGTTTAAGAACGTGGTAAATACAATACAACATGGAGACATTCCAGAAAATGAAAGGGAAGGGAAAAACTTAGCAAATTTGATGTAAATCTCTTAGGATTGTTGTTCTTCCTCTTTCCAAGCTTCCTTTCTCCTTCAAGAACTCCAAGAGATGAAAGAATTCCAGAGCTGCAGCCTCTACCACGTTCTCCCTCTTCAAGTTATCAAAATAAAACCCTAAAATGTGTTTAAATACTCTGCTACAGTAACCTGCTACAGTGTCCCGTATTATACATGCTACAGTGATTTGTGGAATTACATTTCTACACTTCTCACACTATTTTGATTATAACTTTCGGTACACTGAATGGATTTATGAACCATAAATTTCTCTAGAAATAGACTTCGAGAGCTTTCCAACGGTATATAACATGTTATCCGGTTCATTGTATATCGATACAATTAAATCCGATTCTTTATTCATGGACATGGACAACTACTTCCCTAAACCACTTCTACCGTTGCAAAGGCCACCGGAACTGATTCTAGCTCTTCCATGGATGCAATATTATCTTCTAATCATGTTATTCTTTGCAAGTTAAGTGTGGTGCACACTCAGGGCCGATGCCTTCCACCAAGAACACCACCACGCCCAACGCCTACTCCTAAATTTCATCCAAAATATAGGCCTCCTGGCCCTCCCCCTCCTCATTGACCACCGTCGTCACGACAACCTTAATCTGCCAGTTGTTAAGATGCCTATGACGACTAATCAATTTGTTAATTATCTGCATGCCGTCATGGCCTTGACAGCATACTGGTGATGCAATAACTAAGGGTTATATATTTTTTTCTTTATGTAATAACAACTGTTATTCTGCTTGTGTAAGGTGTTATGGTTGTTCCACTATCGCAGAAAGGTAATCTTAGTCTATTACTTAATCTAAGCCCACGGTTCAATTTTCCTAAATATATATATATATATCTATCTATTTTAAAACATAAAAGATCAGGTTGATTTAACAATGTAATCTTAAATGCATATATTTGTTTTTCGGGTTAGTAATCTTTTATCATTTGATTTTTACTTAAACAAATTTCATAGAAATCATTAATATTGGTTGATAGAATGAGAGAGAGAATTAAATCAGAATCACGCATAGTTGATTGAAATCTACATATTGAAAGATCTTTAAAAGTTTAAGAGAATCTAATTAGTGTTTGCCGCTACCGCATGACTCCAAAACAACGTAATTAAAACCCAACCCTCAAGTGTGCGTTTTCATTAAACATCATGATAAACTCTTTCTAATGAAGCTTTCTACTCTAATAGGATAACCTAGATATTCCATATATTTGTTTGTCAAGTTAATTAAAAGAATAGCTATTTTTCGTAATTTCATAAATCAATCAATTGTTGGTGAGATGCGAGAAGGCCACTTTATATATAAATATATCCACATAAAGGTTCTTAGAACCTATTTTGGGAGTACTATGATATTGCATGAGTGCCACACAAGACTTCGGCCTCACTCAATGGACAGTGTAAAACCGATTGGTTTTCACCCAATCCTAACACTAAAATGTACACATAAGTACTTTATGTACAAAACTGTATATGTAACAACTAAAAACAGGAACAAGTACTGCATGTCTAAGCGGCATTTAATGTATATATCCTAACACTAATGTCTTTCTGATCCATGGATTACCCACTTGATTAACTTATTAATTGTCAACGAGTAGTCAAACTCTTAATTGCGGAGCTTCCACCTAAAAAAACAACAGTTGACAAATTGACAGCAACCGTCGACGCCATATTTGACAAGTTTTCTTCACAATTAAATGTATCTTCAAAGCTATAGTCTCATACAGATCGATACAGTGATACTTGATATATTATATATGGATACAGCATTAACATATAATCTAGCTACTTGATACCTCAGTATATATTATTTGACAAAATCTATGGCTTTACCTATGAAAGCGATTTCACATTTGCTGATCACTCTCTTCTTGTTCCATGTACTACTATTTTCACAAACTACCTATGAGGTGAAGGCAGCTCATGAGTTTTTATCCGGCACTTCCGTGCATGCGATAACTTTTCAGGTTCTTCTTCGTAAGCTAAAGGAGGTGTCCAGTCGGAACCGACTTCTTGCACCACCACCGCCCCCTATACCCAACTTTAGACGTACTCCAAAACCACCCATTATTCGGCCAAAGCCACCGCCACCGCCGCCAACGTCAGTACGATGATCTTAAGCTGCCAAACACTATGATGACTGCAGTGTCTGCTATCATATATATCCCTTGATAGTATCTAGGAGATGTAATGGTTATTCCATTTTCTTGTATGGCTTCTAAAATTATCATCAATAATTTTGTTAGGTACTCTATGGTCATGTTTGGTAGCCCACACTGTATAGTATTAAATTTCTGCACTGTATTATTTTATACAATACCTATGTTTGGAATAAATTTTACACTGTATAAAATAATGCATTACATTATTTAATGTAATATGTATTACATTATGTAGTGCAGACAAAAATCACAGCATTATTTTAAGCTATACAAAATTAATACAGTTTTTTTCCCCTGCGTTTCTCTCCACCGACGAATCTCTCTCGATCTCCATCTCCGACACTCTCACTCTGCCTCCACGACACTCGCTCATCTCCGTCGCCGTCGCCGTCGTCGTCACCATCACTGTGGCCATCTTCATCACCGTCTCAATCTTTCTCTTTCGTCTCCATCTTCAGGTACCTTCACCTCCCTCTCTCTGAAATTTCGCTGTAAATCTCTCTGTAAATTTCATCTGTGTGTTGTGGATTTGCTATATGCTGTTGCTTTTTAAACTTTCTTAGACCAACATTTAAAACTTTCGAATAATTGATGGGTTGATAAAAAAGGGTTAAGGAGACTGTTGTTCAATCTCGGAATATTGAATGGAATCGGGATCAAAGGCTTGCTGCAGGCCGTGTGTTGGTGTAGCAGGGTGTTGTTGTTGTTGATTATACACAGGGCTGGGATTGTTGTGATTTTGAAACAAGTTGAAGCCTAACCGGTTGAGCCCAAGCCCTCTTTTCATTAAATTTCCACAGATTAGATTCAATTAAGCTTGGCACTGGCAAGGAAATCTACAATAATATTGAAAAGTTGTTTCAATTTCAGATACATAAGTGAGTTTGAGTTTTGAGTTATTTATTTATACAATATTGAAAAGTCTCAAGTTTCATGTTTGTTCCCAGTGATGGTTTATAATAAATCATGCTAATGTATATCTGATTTTTTCGTGATTGAAAGAGAATTATTTATTTTTCTGAGGGAACTGGGTTGTGTCAAATCTTCAAAAACACTACAACTTTGTTCCTATTTGTTATATCAATTGAGCAGATTCGCTTCAGATCTCAGATATTGCTTTGTTTGTGTCCTTGTAGTTATAGAATGTGAAGTAGACAACAGAAAATAAAAGGGCATTTGATAATGGCTGTTGTTTTCCTGGTATTGGCTTTATCAATTCTTTCCTCTGCCTTCTAGTTCCCAGATTTGATATCTAAACCTCTTGCTCTAGCTTTAGGAAATATAAACTAAGTTATATTCTACAGATTTCCACTCTGTGGATATTGATGTCTTGACTAGTATCAAATGAAATTTCATAGCTCTTGAGCTTACAAATTGATACCAAATACCCTTGCTCTATCCTTTCCTTTTGTTACTACAATGCTAAGGGTAAAGCAATATTAATTTGTGTGGTATGCTTGTGGTTGTTGGAAGTTAGGATTTGATGCTTTTCCTTTTAGTTTCATGCCTGCAATAAAGCCTTGCAAGATATATAAACTTTTTTTTTCCTCCTACAGAATATGAATCTTCATATGCATTATTTGGACTTTGGTACGGGACCTCAAATATTGTTCTGGGCTTTTCGTTTGAATCTGATAGAATTTTGATAGCAGCTGGAAGAAAGTTAAACAGTTGAATGACGAGACTCTTATATTTTCTTGGACCAAATAATAGCTTAACATAGTGTAAACAGCCAATCATGACACAAAAGACAACTAAATTTTACGAATACAGCAAAGTTAATATAGCCAAATAACAACCTCCACATTTATCAACTAAATCAGCTGATTTTTCAATTCTTCATGAGCTTCTCTCTGTTTCCATCCAGTTTTTATCAACTACCTCAGTTCTGTTTGCTAATCTAGAACACTTCTAAATTTCACATTTCACAGACAGAAAAGGTTGATTTGGAGAATACAGTGGTTGACGAGAGTCAAAGACAGATTGGTGATCTTGGTGCTTCCTCTGGATTAAGGCAAGATAAATTTAGCGGTAAGTCGTATTGATGTGTATCCATTTATTAGCTGTTTTTGGTGTGCAAGTGAAAATGGTAAAAATCATGTGGTTAAAAAAACTCATCAGTGAGCTTAAGTATGTAGTCTTGAGTCATTTGGTTAAGCATACTATTATAATTGGGCCAGTTATTTCTGGTATATTTGAAATGTCATTGAGATAGGAATTGGGCTTTATGATGCTTGCAGATTTGTTGAAAAATAAATCTGTTAAAAATAAATGTATTTGGATTATGTTTTTTCATATTTTGATTTTTGTTTTTTCATAGTTAAGTTTGATTAAGTCTTATAATCTTAAAAGACATCCTAAATCAATTAAATCTTATAAAAAGGAGAGACTGTGTTAAAGGTTATTCAATTCAATTGAATGTTAAAGTAGAAGAAGAAGATTAATGAGTCAAGACATAATGACAAAATCATAGTGTGAAAGCACAAACAGCAAGAAATTAGACAAGAGGATTTTGTCCACAATCGTGAATTAAGAAAAGCCATTTATTGACAATGACTCCACAATCGTGAATTAAGAAAAGCCATTTATTGACAATGACTCCACCTTGTCGTATTAAAGAATAATATTGAAAACGTAAAACAGGTAATTAGATAATAAGACAAGAGAAAAAAGCAAGATAATCAAAACAAGGAATAAAAAAAATTAGAAAACTCTCACAAGTGAATAAATTTGGTGATTGACAGATGCAAACTAAACAAAGCATATATTCTAAGCAAGGGCCAAAGTGCCTAGAAAGTCAATTAAAAGACAAGGTTCCATGTCTTTATCCAAGCTTAGCTGTTGAAAAATATAAAATTGGTTTCTTATGGATTTTCAAAGTGGTCCTTTAGATTATGTTGGTATACTAATACCAAACATTAGTAGTTATAAGTAGTATATATAAATTATTCTCTTTATTGATTTATCTAACCTAATGTGCAATTTTTGTAGGAAGGCCTAGGCAAAACTATATTCAGTGAACCTTTGAGACGAAGTTATTTTTACAATGGATAATCAAAAGTCAGGTAATAAGTTAATTTTTGTCGATATTAATTGTTTGGTTATGTTAATGTAAAGATATAGTTAATGTTTTTAAACAGTTAAAATATTTTAATAAGTAAGGTTTCTTTTATTTGTTTTCGTAGAAATGGATCGAAGAAAGATTATATTCTACGTCTTGTTGCAAATATGGCATTTGGAATTGACGAGTTTGGCTTTGATAATGCTATCATTGACATTTGACCTTATCCAGACACATTACCAGAAGAAGATGTTGAAAAACCGTACTTTTGTTAATTATAAAACTCGGTTGCGTTATTTGGATAGCATTATAGGTGTTAGTGACACAACATGCATTAGTCAACTAAGAATGGATAGAAGAACTTTTGGGATACTTTGTGAATTACTTCGCACTAATGGACGGGTAAAGAGGGACGGTTTGGTTTCAATTGAAGAGCAAGTTTGTATATTCTTACACATACTTGCTCATCACATAAAAAATCGTACCATTGGTCATAACTTTTATAGATCGGGTGAGACTGTTAGTAGATACTTTAATTCAATATTGAATGGAGTTTTACGATTACATGACAATCTACTAAGCATTCCAGAACCTGTTCCTGAAAATTGTACTGATCCAAGATGGAAATGGTTTAAGGTACGTCAATATGTTAATAAATATTAGTATAATTTAGTGTAAGTATTTTATATAAATTCTAAAATACGTTCATATTTTCTTTTGTATAGAATTGTTTGGGGGCATTAGATGGTACTTATATTAAGGTGCGTGTGCCTGAAATAGACAAACCAAGATATCGTAATAGAAAAGGAGATATAGCTACCAATGTCTTAGGTGTGTGTTCACGAGACATGAAGTTCATTTTTGTGTTTCCTGGATGGGAGGGCTCGGCTTCTGACTCAAGGGTACTTCGAGATGCATTAAATAGAACAAATGGCTTAAAAGTTCCCATTGGTAAGACTTAGTAGTCCAAATAGGTGAATTGATATATTGTTTCCATATCTTTTACTAATAGGTTTTTTTATATACTTAGGTTGTTACTATCTCGTGGATGGTGGATATGCAAATAGTGAGGGATTTTTAGCACCATATAGAGGAACGAGATGCCATTTATCACAATGGAGTGGATTTGTACCTCAAAGCAAGGAGGAATATTTTAATATGAAACATTCATCTGCAAGGAATGTAATTGAGAGGTGTTTTGGCTTGCTTAAGATGCGATGGGCCATTTTAAGAAGTCCGTCGTTTTATCCAATAAAAACACAGTGTCGCATTATTACAGCATGTTGTCTATTACATAATCTCATCAGAAGAGAGATGTCAATTGATCCATTAGAGGATGAGTTT
>SNVD02004685.1:0-20511 GCA_013180625.2 Boswellia sacra | reverse complement strand
GCAGGGAGTTCAAATAACCATTATTTTGATCAAGCTAAGTCAGTCATGACCCTTCGCAATGGTAAGGTTGTTGAAAAACATATTCCTAACCCTTGTGAGAAAGAAGAAGAATCGATCTCTAAAGGGCAGGAAGAGGTTGCCAAACCCACACCTAGCGAAGAAGAAACCAAATCCTCATCTGTGCCTCCATTTCCTCAAGCATTAGCCACACAAAAGAAGACAAATCATAATTCTGAAATCTTTGAAATTTTCAAACAGGTAAAGGTCAACATTCCCTTGCTTGATGTGATCAAACAGGTACCTTCTTATGCAAAAATTTTGAAAGACTTATGCACTGTGAAAAGAAAACTGAATATGAAAAAGAAGGCCTTTCTAGCTGAGCAAGTAAGTGCTATTCTTCAAAATAATAATACAGTGAAATACAAGGATCCAGGTTGTCCTACAATTTCATGTGTTATTGGAGAGCATAAAATTGAACAAGCTTTACTTGATCTTGGTGCTAGTGTGATTTGCTTCCATATTCGGTTTTCAGAAACTCAATTTAGGTGAGTTAAAATCGACTTCTGTGACTCTTTTGCTTACTGATAGATCAATTAAAGTACCAAGAGGAGTAGTAGAAGATGTGTTAGTTCAAGTCGATAAATTCATTTACCCAGTGGATTTTATTGTCTTGGACACACAACCAGTGGAAGTATGTAATTCAATTCCTGTCATTTTAGGCGTCCATTTCTAGCTACCTCTAATGCTTTGATTAATTACAGGAATGGAGTCATGAAGCTATCTTTTGGGAACATGACATTGGAACTAAATGTTTTCAATATGTGCAAACAACCACATGAAGAAGAAGATGAAATTGAGGAGGCTAATATGATCAAATCTATTGTGGAAGATCACATCCAAAAAGGGAGTTCTTCTGACCCTTTGGAAACTTCTCTAGTGAATTCATTAGAATCAAGCATGGAACTAGAGTCTGATCTTTATGATATATGCTCTTTATTGGATTGTGCACAGGTGATGGAAAAAGGCTCAAAATCAAGATTTGAAGAATTGGGGCAAATGAATGAAAGCAAGGAAGATGAAGCTCACAAGCTAGAATTGAAGCCCTTACCTGAAGGACTGAAATATGCATATCTTGGGGAGAATCAGACATATCCGGTGGTAATTTCTTCATCCCTCACAAGCGAGCAACAAGGTAAGTTGATAAATGTGCTTAAAAAGCATAAAAATGCAATCGGGTGGACTTTAAAAGACATAAAAGACATTAACCCTTTGATTTGTACACATAGAATACATTTAGAAGAAAACGCCAAAACATCCTAACAACCTCAAAGGAGATTAAATCCCCATATGAAAGAGGTCATTAGGGCTGAAGTTCTCCAAACACTTGATGTGGGAATTATCTATCTGTATTTCTGAGTAAGTGTGTAAGCCCTACACAAGTAGTACATAAGAAATCTGGCATTACAGTAGTTAAAAATGAAAAGGGTGAATTATTGCCAACTCGTGTCTCATCTAGTTGGAGGATGTGCATTGATTATAGAAAATTAAATGCTGTCATAGAAAAGACATTTTCCCTTACCCTTGCTTGACCAAATTCTGAAAGGTAGCAGGAAAACCCCTACTACTGCTTTCTTGATGGATACTCAGGCTACTATCAAAGCCCCATTGCACTTGAAGACCAAGAAAAGACCACATTCACGTGCCCCTTTGGCACTTTTGCATTTAGGAGAATGCCTTTTGGACTTTGTAATGCCCCAGCCACTTTTCAAAGATGCATGTTAAGCATTTTCAATGACATGGTTGAGCATTATTTAGAAGTTTTCATGGATGATTTAACTGTCTTTGGAAACTCTTTTGAGAATTGTCTTGAAAACTTAGAAAAAGTCCTAAAAGGTGTGTAGAAAAAGGTCTTATTTTGAATTGGGAAAAATGTCATTATATGGTCACTTCGGGAATTGTCTTAGGTCATGTGGTATCTTCTAAGGGAATTGAAGTGGACAAAGCAAAAGTGGAATTAATTTCCCATTTGCATCCACCAAAAACAGTTAAAGAGGTTCGTTCATTCTTAGGGCATGCTGGATTTTATAGGAGGTTCATAAGAAATTTCAGTGCTATATCTAAACCTCTTTGTAACCTCTTAATAAAAGATACTTCCTTTGAATGGACTCAAGAATGTCAAAATGCCTTTGATACAATAATTGGACTTTTAACAACTGCTCCAATTATGCAATCTCCTGATTGGTCCTTGCCTTTTGAACTGATGTGTGATGCACGTGACTATGCCGTTGGTGCTGTCTTAGGACAAAGAAAAGAAGGTAAGCCTTATGTCATATACTATGCAAGTAGTACTTTAAATGATGCACAATGTAAGTACACAACAAACCTTCTTCTCAAAGAACTACTTGCCAGTAGTATTTGCATGGCCAAAGTTCGATCTTATTAAGTTGGCTCTCCAACAATGTTTACACTGACCATCAGCTGTGAGATATTTAATGACTAAACAGGATGCAAAACCTAGAATTGATACGGTGGATCTATTCTCCAAGAATTCAACATCACAATAAAGGATAAGAAAAGGAGCCGAAATGTCGTTGCTGATCATCTTTCAAGACTAACGACAGAGAATTAATGAAACTTCACCATCATGATTCTTTGTTTCCCCTTCCACCCTTTTTCTCCCCCCCACCATGATGAATTTTTTTTCTGTTGCTACTGTACCTGGTTTGCTAACATTGTAAATTTTCTTGCGACAGGAAGGCCACCTCATTGGAATGCTCAAGACAAAAGAAAATTTTTAACCGAGGTGAAAAATTTTTACTGGGATGACCCGTATCTGTTCAAATATTGTCCAGACCAAATAATGAGAAGATGCATACCGACAATGAGGTAAGTAGTGTCATTAACTTTTGTCATTCTGAAGCATGTGGAGGACATTTTTCATCTAGAAAAACAACTGCTAAGATCTTACAATGTGAATTTTATTGGCCCACCTTATTTAAAGATGCACATGCATTTTGCAAAACGTGTGAAAATGTCAAAAATTGGGATCCATTTCAAAAAGAAACATGATGCCTTTGAATCCCATTCTTGTTGTTGAAATCTTTGATTGTTGGGGTATTGATTTAATGGGACCCTTTCCACCGTTATTTGGTTTTGTGTACATCCTTGTTGCAGTAGACTATGTTTCAAAATGGGTCGAGGCATTTCCATGTCGAAACAATGATCACAAAACAGTTGTCAAATTCTTGAAGGAGAATATCTTAAGTAGATTTGGAATTCCTCGAGCCATTATTAATGATGGGGGTACACATTTTTGTAACAAGCCATTTGAAACTTTAATGAAGAAATATGGAATAACCCATAAAATTTCTACACCTTATCACCCACAAACAAGTGGACAAGTTGAATTAGCTTATAGGGAGATAAAACAGATCTTAGAAAAAACGGTTAACCCAAATCGTAAAGATTGGTCATTAAGACTTAATGATGCACTCTGGGCTTACCGAACTGCTTTCAAAACATCATTGGGAATGTCTCCTTATAGATTAGTTTATGGAAAACCTTGTCACTTGCCAGTGGAAATTGAACATAAAGCTTATTGGGCCATTAAAACATTTAACACAAACTTGAATGATGCTTGCAAATTACGAAAACTCCAACTGAGTGAACTTGAAGAAATCAGGAAATGAGGCTTATGAAAATTCTAAAATCTACAAAGAAAAAATGAAGGTTTTTCATGACAAATTTATTGTTAGAAAATCTTTTGAACCTCACAAAAAGTTCTTTTGTATGATTCAAGGTTGCATTTATTTCCTGGTAAACTTCGATCACGTTGGACTGGGCCTTTCATTGTTAAAAATGTTTCCCTCATGGAGCAGTTGAAATTGAGAACCCAAAGAATGGTCATGTGTTAAAGTTAATGGACAACGGTTAAAACCATTCTTTGAAAATTTTGACCAAAACGAAGAGTCTATTGCTTTAATTGATCCTTTTTAAGGATTGATTTTCCCGGTCAAGTGGCGGATACGGTACTCTGTGGCTTTTAAAGTCGGTTTTTCAGTTCCCTAAAAACTGTTGCTCACCTTGCATCCATTTTCTTTTCTTCTCTCTCATTTTCTTCACATGGATACCATTCTCTCAAAAATGCACAAACATTTTCCCTCTCTTCCTCAAAATGATTTGCTTAAAATTTATAAAGCTCGTGCAGAAAGAATAAGGTTGTTGATGCGTAAGGGTATTCCTGCTGATTTAAGATGGTTAATTGAAGCCAAGGTTCGATTCTCTTGGGAGTTTTCAGATAATCTTGTTTCCCATATGCCAGGTTTGGGAAAAAGCTCTTATGCCAAAAAGCGAAGAGCAAAAAGGTTACAAGTTTGTCACAAATGTGCAAGATGGACTTGTAACCAGCGTTGTCGCTCCTTGGGATATTTGTCTAACAATCGAGAGGATAAACTACAGTTCATCAAGAATGGACTGAGTAAGGAGTCTTTGGACGATATCCGAACGACTTTGAGACGCATTCTTATGGACTTGTGCAACGTGAAATTTTTAATTTGTGGACACAATTCCGAGATGAGCAGGAACGCTATAGTCTTGGAAATCTGACTCAAAACGACCCTGTTTGCCAGTTTATAAGAAAACTGGATGGGAAGCATATCCCCAACTCATAGAAGGTGTTTAAGCCTTTTCTGGACGTAAAACCAGAGGAAGATGTGAGCCACAGTCACAACTACCTGTACATATGCATGCGTGCCATCATTTTTGGAATTTTAATAACATATTGCTGTCATTTTGAAATTGTATTTTTGGTGACTTGCCCAAAAAAAAAAACAAAAAACGCGAGTAGTAATTAGATCAGAGGCGGTGAAGGGAGTTCAAAAATCCTCTTGAGACGCATTCTGGGTCTTTTTTTTTTTTTTTTTCCCTATTTTTTTCTTTTTTAAGGAATGGCAGAGTAGGGAGGACAGTTTGAACTTTGAACCCATTCCTAACCCAATTTGTCAATTTTATTCTTGCATTTTTGAAGGACTTATTGATATTATTAGTCTTGATTTTTGAATTTTATAACAAGGAGGGTCTTATTCAGTTCACTTGAATCATCAAATCAGAACTCTCACAACCTTATATTTAATAAATTGTGGCTTATGTGCTCATTAAGCAAGTATCTATGAATCTTTCCTTCACACACACACGACATTGATGTATGATTGTGGGTGGCGAAATGAAATATTGCAATATTGAGTCTTTTGTTTGACTTATGGTGTCTTATTTCATCATCTTTTGACCTTTTTTTTTGCATTATTGTCAACTTTTTTCAACAAACAATCGAGCTACCTAGATAGATATCATCATTAACATACCTTTTTGCACTCCATAAATACCACATGTCTTGTTCTCTTCTTCAAACATAGTTAGAGAGTCACATAGACATGGAGGGAACTTCAAAACGTCGAATCCAAAGGATATGTGTATTCTGTGGAACTCGACCAGGTAAAAGTGAAGAGTTCGTAGAAGTAGCGAATTATCTTGGTAGGCTACTGGCTGAAAGAAAGATTCATGTGGTTTATGGCTGTCTCTTATACACATCTAGATGTGTATAAGAGACAGATGTAGGAGGTAGTCAAGTGTTAGGAGTTATTCTTAAAGCTTTGGCTGTAGAAAGCATTGTTGGAAAAACGGTTGGGAAGGAGTTACAGGTCTCCTCTATGCATGAACACATGGCACATATACTCATCAATTCAGATTGCTTTATTGCTTTACCAGGTGGCTTTGGGCACTCTTGAAGAAATTTTTCAAATTGCCTCTGGGCCCAACTGAATCTTATAAAAAACCATAGGTTTGTTGAATGTTAACAATTTCTTTGATCCTTGAATAAGTTTTGTTGATGCAGCTGTAGAACAAAATTTTATCCCACATTGGGCGAGAAAGATCCTTGTTTCTGCCACTTCTGCTGGTGAGTTACTTGACAAATTACAAGAAGTTGAGTATGAACCTGACCCAGCTAGTACTCAAAGTAATTGGGCAGGAGGGCAAAACAAAAAGTGCAAATTGGATTTGAATCTCCGTTTGTAATTTTTTCTTCTTGTCCTTTATTTTATTTTATTTTATTTTATTTTTAGCATGTTATTTTATGAGTCTTTCAGGTCATCACTCTTGAATAACAGAAGCCTCAGGTAATGTCTCCTATACTTTATCTCTCTACATTTAAACATTGAGGACAATGTTTCATTTGGTTGGGCGGGAAGGATAGTAGACAAAAGTGTGTCTTGAAATTTTATTTTGCAAAAAAAAAAAAAGCAAGTTAGTAATTAGATTCAGAGTGCGGTGTAAGGAGTTCAAATCCTCTTGAGACGCATTCTGGGTCAGGAATGGCAGAGCAGGGAGGACAGTTTGAACTCTTAAAACCCATTCTAACCAATTTGTCATTTTATTTTTGCATTTTTGAAGACTTATTTGATATTATTTAGTCTTGATTTTGAATTTTATAACAAGGAGGTCTTATTCATTTCACTTTGAATCATTCAAATCTATGAACTCTCACAACCTTATCATTTAATAAATTGTGTGCTTATGTGCTCATTAAGCAAGTATCTACGAATCTTTCTTCACACACACACATACCTTGATGTATGATTGTGGGTGGCGAAATGAAATATTGCAATATTTGAGTTCTTTTGTTTTGTTTAGGAAAACAACAAAAGGAAGGGGAAAGTTAAAAAAAATGAAAAAAAATGAAAAATGAAAAAAAAAAAGAGAGAAAGTAATGGGGGATAAGTTTGGTCTTGTAGCCTCCTTAATTCGAGCAATTAAGCCCGAGGGGTGCCTCAACACCTAATACCCTAAGACCAACTGGTTTGGGAGCTATTGGCCCAAAGCTCGATACATGGATTAAGGAGAAAGCTTAATGGGATTGAACATTGCACTATCCACAAGTTTCTAAGCAAAAATAAAGCATCGGCAACCCGAGTTGTTAAGCTCGTAGGGGTGTCTTAACACCTAATGCCCTAAGGCCAACTGGTCTGGGAGTCATTAGCATAAGGCTCGCTACATGGGTTAAAGATGCATTCTTTCAAAAAAAAAAGAGAAAAAAAAAAGAAAAAAATGTATAAAATGAATGAATATCCCCTACCTAAGATTGTTAGCCTTAACAAATACTAGAACCAATATGGCTTATTTCTAATAAGCCCCATAGTCATGTGCCAACTGAGCACAAAAGAAGGTTTGTGGATATCTTGACTGAAGGGTACATGAGTCATTTAAAAAAAAAAGAAAAATCAGTTGAGAGTTTGTTTATTTGGATAAAATCAAGGAGAGTGCAATAATGACCACCTTGGATGTAAATTTCTTTAAATCACTTCTAAATAATAACGCTTTAATTGCTAGGGACTAGCAATAAGCTAGTTGGGGGGTGTGATGAAACACTTAAATATGCATGTTTAATAAGAGTTTAGTTCATCATATTGCATTAATAGTGTCATTAAATTCCTCAACTTAAGCATATTTGTAGCATTTGCATCTTTGAAATTAATTTCTCTTAATTTTGGTTTTGTTACAGGTTCGGTAAAATGGGCATAACTCTCTATTTATAGATCAGAATGGTGCAATTCTTAATGTTTTGGAAAGCTGATTTAATTGTCTACAAGATTGCATTTCAAAGCATCATCAAATTCGGGCTCTTAGTGGACCAAAATTGGGCTTGAAGTGAACCCATCTACAGTCTCGGCCCAGTCTGACCAGGCCTCAGTATTTGGACGTATCTCTCAAAATACGTATCCAAATTGTGCAAATCAATATGTTCTAGAAAGCTGAGAGAAATATCTACAACTTTCATGAAGACATGTGATTAAAATTCACAATATTTCGATGTCAAAATTGATGGTCAAAGTTGGTGCCTAATGATCCCAATTGTTAAAGATATTTACAACTAATATTTGACAATTATGCACGTGTAATTTGACAAGTTTGCCCCTGGATGTATCTATAAATAGAGGTGCCTTGTGACCCATTAGGGCATCTTGGCCTTGGCTGGAACATTTTGCCTTTGGCTAGGATCTTGTATTGTGTTTGGTGTGTTTATGTTGTTAATGAATTTTCTTTTTCTTGCATTTTATTTTCTTTCTATTATAATGTTCTTTTAATTTCTCTTTTGCTAAGGTGAAAGGGTGAAACCCTTGATATGAGAATAAGGATTCTCTAACCCTTAATATGTGCTTAATAATTTTAATCTTATAATGTTTATTCAATATGATTTATATTTAATTTCTTAATCAATCTTGACACCACTCGTAAAGTGGAGGTCTTGATCCATTGTCGACAATCCTTGGCACATCAAATGCTTGGATCCTTTCTAGATGATGTATGGTTCTTCCTTAACGACACGAATGTAGTTAGGAACCTTGATTTGTTGTAGACATATGATGATTGGCACATTGGATACTTGAACCCATTTACAAGAAGTGGTATAAATATTGGTAATGAAACAAATATAATTCATATAACTAAAATGGGTTAATTATCCTTATTTGACATATCAAGGGCGGATCCCCTAACCTTAGCGGATGACTCCGCCACTTGATTCCATTTGATGCTTAATGACCTACATTTTCACGCCTTCTCCACTCATCACACTTCACATCACTATTGTTTTCTGGAATTCTTGTTCTTATATTTCTTGTATTTACTTTTCATGGTCTAGGTTCTACCACCTTATGAAATTTTTCTTTAATTTACTATGGTTGGTTATACCACCTATTTCCATGGATGGTTTTACCTCCTCTTGCTTTTTGTTTTATATTTGAATGGTCGGTAATACCACCTACATCTTACATATTTATTGATATTATCTTGTCATTTCTTTGAATTATTCACACCATATTTGCTTATCTTATAATTTGTAACGCTAAAATTTCCTTCCTCGTGGATCGACCTCGGTCTCACCGGGATTATTACTTCGACACTCCTATACCTGTCTCTTATACACATCTAGATGTGTATAAGAGACAGGTATTGCACATATGATTGTTAAGTCCGATGCATTTATAGCTTTACCCGGTGGTTATGGCACATTAGAGGAGATATTTCAAATCACCTCTTGGGCAAAGCTAAACATCCATAAAAAACCCATTGGTTTGTTAAATGTCAATAATTTTTTTTGATGGTTTGTTGTCCTTTCTTGATCAAGCTGTAGAAAAAAACTTCATCTCACCGTCGGCGAGGCAAATCCTGGTTACAGCTTCAACTGCAGGGGAGTTAATTGATAAACTACAAGAATTCGTCTATTCGCCTGATCCAACAACAGCTCGGATAGATTGGTTTGGAGAAGGCAATAAAAGGTGTAACGCTCCATCTGTAATCTCTATCTATTGGTTTGCTTCGTTTTTGTTTACTTTCTTTTTAGTGTGTTTATTTGAGATTTTTCATGTCATTTCTTTTGAGTTTTTTTCAGGTTATTTCTTTCGGCCCAGGTAATATTTTCTAATCATGGCTTTTAGAGTGGTGGCTTAAAAAGTTTAATTCCTCTTGAAACGCATTCTGGATCTCTTCAATCCATAATGGCTGAATAAGGAGGCTAACTTCTAAACTCTTTAGACCCATTCTAACTGACTTGTTTTTGTTTGTTGGCTTGTTGGACTTTGTTATTTTATGAGTAAGTTTAGTTTTGTGTAATTTAGAGTTGTTGTGTGTTTTTGTCTTTATCGAATTCCAATTCGAAAAAAAAAAAACATTGTGAAAAAACCTGAGAATGACAGAATATGGGGTTTCCTTAACTCTTGAAATGCATTCTTTCTAAATAAATCTATAGTTTGTTTATTTTATGTTGTTTGAAGTGTCTTGTTTCTTGTTTTGTTCTTCATAATAAAGGTATATAGGCTGGAAACCTTACGTCTGCGGGCTACTGGTCCTAAGGATTGTTGAAATATACAATCTTGACTCAGGTGTAACAACGCCACGTACCTCTTTTCTTGCATTTGTGGGTCGATGATAAGATAATGATTGAATTAAGAATAACTCTTGGAAAATGATAAATGATGCATGGATCTGTGTGCTTGAAATGTTTATTGGTTGTCGCTTTGCTTTTGATTCCTTCCGCAACATTGAGCACTGAGCTATTATCACTGAGTTATTTGTTCACTTAGAGAAAGTTTATGTAATTTAAATGTTTCTTCAGATTTCAATGAATTCTAGAACTTGTTTGATGGTCAATCAAGGCGAAATCCTAGACTGTGTAACATTAGGGAAATGATTTAGGCCATCTTTGGACCGTTTGAGCCTTAATAGCCAACCTTGACTGAAATTAATCCCTAGTTACCCCCTTGAGCCTTTGTAAGCCTTTTTCTTTGTTAACTCACTAAAAGATTTCCTAACCTCAAATGAATTTATTCCAAACAGTTTATCCCGTACCTATGAGCATGTAGATCATTCACAATTAAATTCTGAGCTATGTTCTGGTTTTGGGAAGTTAGAGGAGGTTGGGATGTGTCATGAGCAATTCAAGTGAGTTCTATTGTATTTGTTTCAAAAAAAAAAAGAAAAAAAAGGAAAAAAAAACCAATCTGTACTTCTTGTCCCTATACTTACACATTGAGGACAATGTGTTGTTTAAGTGTGGGGGAGGGGAAGTGTAATAAAAAAAAAAGAAGAAAAAAAAAGAAAAAAAGAAGAAGAATAAGAGATCTATACCCTTAAGTGTCTTAAAAAGAATGAAACAACAAAGTGTGGGGGTGTAGTTTTCTTTTGTTTTCTGCAAAAAAAAAAAAAGATTGAGTATTCTAAATAAGTTTGGGGGAGTAACCTGGTGAATTGAAATGAAGTTGTGTTATAGGGTTGAGCTCTGCATAGTCTTGAATGATTTATGTGTTTGTGGGTGATTTGAGCTAAATTATTATCCTTTATCATACCTTCACCCAAGCCAAACGTTACAAGCTTAATAAAGCCCTACTTGATCCTTAGTGTTGTGCTTGTCTACATTAGTGGAGAGTGACTTGAAAAGCAAGCCTATGGAGTTCATTTATACGCACATCTTCACTATTAAACATGATTCATTTTTATGCATAAACTCATCCGGGTTGCAAATTATTAGGTGAGAATGGCTCTACACACACACACTGGAGGAATTGAAGTAGAGCGAAACTAATCTTTGTAATGAGATTCTTGATCAAGTGCATTATTTTGAAGTTTGCCTTGGGATATAATTAAGTACAATCTTTGAGGCCTATTTGCAAGCTAAAACATGTGTGTTTTAATTTTTTTCTTTGAATATGTTTCGATTTAGTTTTGTTTCATATCGTCGTAGTTGCTCGAGGACTAGCAAAGTTTAAGTGTGGGGGAATTTGATAGGTGTCTATTTATGTATCATTTTCATATCAATTCATCTATTTTTCTTTGCTATAATCCTCGGTATTTTTATGTTTTTGTGTGGTTTTGATGTTTGTAGGAGTTTTGGAGCAACTTGCACAAAAATGGAGTAAAACCCTTCATTTTCACTTCTGCTAGTCAGTGATCTTCTCGGATTTAATTGTATTGCTATACAATGAACCCGATGACATGTTATATACCGTTGGAAAGCTCTCGAAGTCTATTTTCTGGAGAAATTTACGGTTTATAAATCCATTCAGTGTACCAAAAGTTGTAATCAAAACAGTGTGAGAGGTATAGAAATGTAATTCCACAAATCACTGTAGCATGTATAATACGGGACACTGTAGCAGGTTACTGTAGCAGAGTATATAAACACATTTTAGGGTTTTATTTGAATAACTTGAAGGGGGGAGAACGTGTGGGAGGCTTCAGCTCTAGAATTCTTTCATCTCCTGGAGTACTTGAAGGAGAAAGGAAGCTTGGAAAGAGGAAGAACTACAATCCAAAGAGAATTACATCAAATTTGCTAAGTTTTTTCCTTCCCTTTCATTTTCTGGAATGTCTCCATGTTGTATTGTATTTACCACGTTCTTAAACATGTGTAACTGAATCTGAATTGGTTGAGGGTGATTTCAAAGCCCTTGATATGGTTTTTGTGAGTTGATTGTGCAAGAAGTTATTATCCAATTCTCTAATGAAGTTGCTTGTATTTTCCCATATCTAATGCTTATGATTGCTTGCTAATTGTATTTGGAATGGCCAACTGAATATAATCTGGTTGTTGTCTATTGCTAGAGTAGAAATCTTGATCCGTAATTGTCTTGAATTTCTAATCCTTATTAGCAAAATTGTGATCAGAGATTGCAATTGGAAAATACAACCTAGGTTAAATAATCCGAACCTGTGTGATTATTGCTTAGATCAACCTGTCTTTCTTTTCGTAATGCTTCTAATGAATTAAATTTAGAGAGCTTGTTCTAGGTTGTTTAATGGATAGAGATTAAATAAGAGCCTATTTTATTTAACAACAAAGTAAGGAAAGATTGGGATAACAGAGCTTGTTGTTATCTACGGTTGATAATTTCAATGGTGTAATTGGATGATAATTCTATAATTAATTCACAAATCCATATCTTGTGGTGGAGAATGATCCCTTAACCAGATTTCTATCATTGATTAATTCCCATTTCAATTAAGTTTGCATTGTGTTATTCATTAATTACCGTCGTATTCAGTTTTTCATCTAGTTAATCGACCAACAAAACCCCCCATTTAGTTAATTGTTGCTGGAAATAACAAAGTCAATTAGAATCAATCCTCGTGGGAACGATATCTTATTTATCACTTTATTACTTGTGCGACTAGTATACTTGCTAGTTTCGAACGCATCACTTTTATGGTGTTAAATGTTCCTCAACAAATTTTATCAATGCAAGTGAATCTAGTATAGGTCTTCATCTTGGTTTAACTGTGGGCTCTTTTTTATCTAGTAATTTTTTCAGTGCACTTATTTTGCACCTTTCGATCTTCTGAGGTTCTATTTCATTATACTGTAGTATGAATGATTTATTTACTTTTTTTGCATATCTTACTACAATTATTTATCATCACATTTAAATGTTTGTGGTTTTGTTTTCTAGATAATTCATGTGGCTCTGTGATTTCATGATCTAAATGATGGGTAGACTTTTAATTTTTATACTCACCTGCTCACCAGCAAAATTTGTTTCTTGATTTTGTTTGGATGAGAAATGTTATGAATTATAATTGATTGAAACTGGCCAATAAGTGATCCTGACAATGATTTGCTTTGTGTTATGCTAGTGGTAAGATAATAAAATCTAATAAGCATTAGTAGAAATCTAGTTCAACTTCTTTTGATTGAAATTTATATTTCAAAAACGTTTGAAGAGAAATAAACAATAAAAAAATTATTGGCCATCCTTGCCATATTATCACACAGTTCCTCGAAGTTCTTCACCAACATCCAATCCTAACCCAACTTATTCAGGCCTTGTGCGTTCTTCGTGGCTAGCTCCTAGTCTGTGACCACTACCTAAAGTATCTTATGGTTCTAGTCCAAGCCATGACATAGGACGTCCAACAGCCCCAGTCGCTCCATCACTTGTACCATCTGCTTTATGTAAGTGACTATGCCTGAGTTATATGCATGTGTTGCCTGTTTATTCCTGTGCATGCTTTGTTTCATGATCTATGAGTTGCTTTTTCCATATTTTACTGGTATTATGGTGTAGAATTTCCAAATTTTACTGGTGTTAAAAATGATTTGGTTTAGAAGTGATGGTTTAGTTTTAAAATGCATTAGTAAAATATGGTGATATGCTTTCACAAAAAGTATCAGTTATACATAATTCTTATGTCATAATACCATTGCTTATGCTAAGTGGCTCCTTCATACAATCTCTGGTGTTTGGATTGACTAAATATTTGTTTGGTTGGTCAACCACCAATCTGCCTCTACCACTTCTTTTTTCCTTGATAATTTACATAATATTATATGAGTTAGAAATATTATTTTGTTGTCATTGATGTTATGATACTATGATGATGTGAGTAGTCAGCAAAGCTTAGTAACTAAAAACTGCTTTTGAAGTTTGCCCTTTTGACTTTATACATGCCAACTTCAGTTTGCTGCATTCCATCATTTAGTATAAATTGTTGTCATTATATGAAAAGATGGGCAATATCGAATTATGTGAGGCTAGCTTAGGTGTTTTAGATAATCTTGATGGCTTCACTAGAAAGAATTTCCTTTATATTCCTGTTATGTTAAATGACCAATTGAAGCTTAACCTGTAATGCGATAGGCAGGAGATGAATTTATCGCCGAAATTAACCCGATGTTCAATGATCAATAATTAACTAACCTGCAAAATTATTTTTATTTGCTATCATGTGTAATCTTGATATCTTTTTGAGATGTGGAAACCTTGAAGCTTAAGTGTTTGAATTATCAATTTGTCTTGAAAAATTTTATGACCACTGATGCATATAAATTTAGATCAGTAATAAGCAAGGTTGGCGTTGATGCTTGATTGACGTTGAGTCCGCTCATTCTAGCTTTGAGCTTATTGCTTTTGCCAATGTTTGTTACTTTGTGAGTTCTTCTTGTGTGAAGCTTTTTTTTTTTCCCTTTAAATCTTAATAATCAAGGGTCTGCCTTTGTAACTTGAATGCAATTTTTTTTGTTTTCGAAATAAAGAAAAACCGAAAATCTTAAGAAAATGGACTAATTTGGATGGGATGGTTTTAAGAACAGCTATAAGATATAATTGTTGGAAGGCCATGCTCTTGCTGCTATTCAGAGCAGCGGGCTTGTCATGGAATTTCTTTGTTCTACTTTGAACTCTACGACTCTGTAATTTCATTTGATACATAGATCCATTACTCACTTGTTTTTGTGGATCTTAATGCTTGTTCGTTTCACTAAATAAACCTTTTTAGTTTTGAGTTTAGCTATGATTTGCTTTTCGAGTTGATTCGTTTCTAACTGATGTTATTTTTTTTTTTTGGTTAACAGAAGAGAATCTTCGAGGGGCTTCAAGTGTATCAATCATGACGTATGTTGAATCTTAGTTGGTGCTTTGGATTTTCACCAATAGCTTAATTTTTGCACTTTAAAACTTAAGTTTAACATTCTTATAGGTTTATAGATGTCTTATTTTTTATATTTAATGTATTGAGTGTCCAAGCTTGAATCCGGAAGATATATATTATAGTTATTTATGTGGTTGAATATGATATCCGTGTCTATCAAATGCAAATTGATAGCAAATTTGGTGTGGGTATTTTCTGAAATTGTTACCTTTTAGTTATTTGAATGAAAATTAATGACTCTCTTGCGTTCCACTTAATATGTATTGCTCAAGTTGTAGCTTCTTCTATTTTCTTTGTCGTTTAGCTGGTTGTGGTTATGTCTTGTTGTCGCTTATTTTACTGAAAATTAACATTTAATTTTACGTTGATATTACGTGTTCTTCCTTCTTCTTGGTGGCAGTTCGGTTCGTATTGCTATATTCATTTAACCGTGGTTATTGTCTTCTCTTCTTGCTCTGAATTTGTTAATTTATCTTCTGCTGCAGTAAGCTTCAGAGTGATGCTTTGAGAGAAGCCATCTCTACCATTATGGCAAATTCCAAAGAGAAGAAAAGGAACTTCACTGAGACCATTGAACTCCAGATTAGTCTGAAGAGCTATGATCTCCAAAAGGACAAGCATTTCAGTGGTTCAGTTAAGCTGCCACACATTCCTTGCCCGAAAATGAAGGTTTGCATGCTTGATGATGCCCAACATGTGGAAGAGGTAATTACTCAATTGGATTAAATCAATCTTTTAAAAATGCCAGTGTAACTTTCTATTTTTGGAATTTTGATTTTTTGTATAATGTTATTATCATCATATTTATATTATTAAGTTATGTTATTGTGTGTTGAGTTTGGCAAATTGAATTGTATAATTCATGTTACAGGCAGAGAAGATTGGTTTGGATTACATGGATGTTGAAGGCTTGAAGAAGCTTAAAAAAAACAAGAAATTGGTTAAGAAACTTGCCAAGAAGTACCATGCCTTTTTAGCTTCAGAATCTGTTATCAAGCAGATCCCTTGTTTGTTGGGCCCTGGTCTAAACAAGGCAGGCAAGTATAAATTATTTCATTTGTTTTCCTCTACTTGGTTATTTAAAGCATTTCACATATTTTTCCTTAATTTCGTTGGTTCTGATGCTATCAAATTGCTGTGGGCTCAACTGATTAATGATTAGAGGTAGCTCGTAGTAATTGTGAGTGTGATGTTTCATTTTTTCATCTCCTGCTTGTTAATTTGGCTATGTTATAAAAGATACTATTAACAGTTTTGAAGGATTTTTTTATTGGGTAATTTATATTCTTGTTGTCTTTTTGTTTAGTTGTTAATCTTGATGGTGTAATCAAATTCATGTTTATCCACTTAGTTGATCCTTATGCTTTGTGTTCATTGCAATATAGATTGCTATTGCATGTAATGTATTGGTTAAGTATTTATGAATTTCTAGTTCATTTAACATTCCTTTATGAACCTATAGAGTTCTATACTTTCTTACTGCTTGTGTCTTACTTGCTTAGTCCCTATGTGAATGCAGGAAAGTTCTCAACCGTTGTTACTCACCAAGAGTCATTGGAATCTAACGTCAATAAGACCAAGGCAACAGTGAAGTTCCAGTTGAAGAAGGTGCTTTGCATGGGAGTTGCTGTTGGAAACTGTGCCATGGAGGAGAAGCAAATCTTCCAGAATGTGCAAATGAGTGTCAACTTCCTTGTTTCCTTGTTGGAAAAAAATTGGCAGAACGTAAGTTCTGAGTTTGACTATACCTTCTGGATGAGCCTTCTAGAGTCCGGTATTTGTAAAGTCTTTTCAGCATTTATCGGGATCACCACAAGAAGAAAGGATCATGTGGGTTTTTTTTTCTTTGCCGCACATTAGTCACAGCATTTGATTTGTGATCTCGCAATGTTTTCGTTAAATCGGTTTTAGCTTTTTTATATGGTGAGATATTGATTTATGAGCTTCGCATGACAGTTTTGATACAATAAAATCTCTGCAATTCAAGAACTTTGTGGGATATTGATTTGAATTTGACAGCCTTAGGCAGTCAAAAAACGCCAAATATATATCTTGATAGAAAATTCATACTTATCGTTCATAAAGTGACAAATTTTATCAAGTTAAAAAATCTTTTTACTATTAGAAAACCATATTTATCATTTAAAAGCGCCAAATATGATGAAATCCAAAATATAATCATATTTATCAGTTTAAAAAGTGTCATATAAAAAATTTAAAAAAATTAACCATATTTATCGATCAAAAGCGTCAAATATGATAAAATTTTAAAAAAATCATCGGTTATAAAACCATATTTATCAGTTTAAAAGCGTCAAATATGATCAAATTCAAAAAAATAACCGTTACAAAATCATATTTACATTTAAAAAGTGTCAAATATGATAAAATTAAAAAAGTTATCCATATTTATAGGGCAAAAAGCGATAAATATGTTGCAATTCAAAAAATTTGACCATTAGAACTTAACAAATTTGACAAAAAAGTGATAAATATATAATTTTTTATTGTATCTTTGCCGTTATACTTGGCGCTTTTATGTGACAAATATGGGTGTTATTATATTTGGCGTTTTGACTGACCGCCAAATATAACCAACTAGACTATATTTGGTGGTGCTATTGCTGTCGTTTTTCTTACCACCGAATATATACATATTTGACGGCCAAAAACCGCCAAATATGACATTTTTTCTTGTAGTGGTTGTACCTTATGAGAGACTTGCATTAAACAATGGTTATTAATTATTATTATTACATGGTTGGTAATTTAGCCAAACTGTTTTTAGCATTTAAGGAAACATAAGAAAGTATTCTGCTGATGATTTTGTAAAAAATTATGGAAAACGTGTATATATGCTAGTTTCAAATTTGTTGGTCTAATCATGTGTCAAGATTGCGGTAATTCTTTTGTTTTTTTATTTTGTTCTAATTTTGTGTTTCCCAATATTCTTATTAGTTACTCTAATTGCTTCTCTTTATCAATTCTTAAGTATGGATTGAAAAATAACTTTTTTACTAGTAGGCTTGTATTAGCTAATAGATGGTCAGCTCTACATCCTAATATATTTTGTTGTTTGGAGTTGTGATTTCTTTCCTACCTTGGCAGTTAGGATATACTTTAATGTTCAATTGAGTCCATGACTTTGCATGTGTATAAGGATGTTTTTTTTTTTGGAAAAGTTACTTAGTAATATAAATCCAAAAAAGTTATAATGTACAAAAATTCGAGGGGCATACCCCAAGAATGACAAAAGGACGTAAAGTCCAAACATACAATCCAACAAAAAGATAGAAAATGAAGGCCACAAGCGGTCTAAACAAAGTAAAAAAGCCACAAACGACCTTAACAACATAAAAGAGAAATGATCACAAACGGTCTAAAACATAAAAATACAAGAGCTTTAACCCTTCTTGTTTTTCTTCTTCTTACCCTTCTTTACCGGGATAGCTGGGGTGTCCGAATGGGTATGGTCAATCCTATCAGGTTGATCATCCTCACTGAGCCCAATCAAAGGCTCAAAATGAGTGGGAGAAGACTCAGTAGGTATCCGCCCTGAGGAAATAGATGCCTCACGATTTGTAGAACATTTGATAGTGCCCAAAAGTCTACCCTCATCGGTCGCAAAAGGAGATGGAGAATCAGAATCTGAAACTGACTCTGCACTCGGAAGTGTAGTAGCCTTCGGAGGCTCAACTTGCACTGCAGAAACTTATGGGATAGTAACTATTTTGGTGCAATCAATGACCTTGGTCACATCCTTTTCTTTTCTCAAAGGGGTACTATCAGAGGTGCTAGCCTCATTCTTATCTGGACTTGAAGTCTTTACCGGTTCTGGACAACGATGACCAAACTGGCAACATTTGGGGCAATGTTTTGTATGAATGAGATAATTGATGAAGATACTTTATCTTAGGTTTTCTATGTTCGTTTATTGAGAAAACGTGGAAAAGTTGAAGCCTATTATGTTTGGGCTGCAATTTTAACATAATTTATAAAACCCAACTCTCAAAATTTAAACATTCATCTCCTTTCTATTTGACTTTTTTTTAGTCTATATGCCTTTTAGTTTCAGAGCCTTGAGAAAGTATAAACATTTATACTTTCTTCTTTTGGTAAGATGAAGGTCTAGGAGTGGACTGAGGATGATATTCGGGTAGCAGAGCTTCAAGTTCAAGATCAACGCTAATGTTTTTATTTTCTTTAAGTTGTTTAGGATTGTATTACAAATTAGTTACTAGTACTCGTATTTATGATATTTGTGATAATATTTATCTTAATAAAATTTGTAATTTTGTTATATATTATTGTTTTCCGATAATTTATATAGTAATGCGTATGTTTAAAAGTAAAAAGGTATTACAAATGAACAAAAAAATGGATTTTCAATTATAAATATATTCTGTAACTTTTCGCAATGTGCAAACCGAGTTGCCATATTCACTATATAGTAACATGCGCATGTTGCTAAAATCATAGCATGCAACTTTTAGCAACACGCATGAAACTCTTTTCACATTTGTCATTCTACAACGCACATTGCGCATTGCCATTGAGGTCTTCAGCAACGCGCATTGCGTGTTGTTGAATCTCTATTACTCCTCTCTTGTGCCTTTGGCTTGGAAGTTATGATTGCTATGGGCATCGATGAAATAAAAGTGATGGGAGATTGAAAACTAGTCATCTCCCACTAATAATGATTGGGATCTACGAGAAGGAAGGTTAAGGCCATACCTTGAACACATCAAAAGGTTGATTGGGAGATTCAAGCAATGTCCCTTCACTCATCTGCCTAGCAGTAAGAATCAGATGTCTAACGCATTAACTTTATTGGCATTAGTTTTCGGGGAGTACACACGAGTTGTTGATGAGACCAATAGTGATATCACAAGCATGGGGTCCTTTTTATATATGGAACCTTATATAATGAAGGTTGAAGTAGATGAAAAGCCATGGTTTTATGACTTGAAGAGATATCTAAAAGAGAGGTTTCTATCGGATGAGGCCAGCAAGAGAGATAGGATTGTATTATGAAGGTTGGCCTAACAATTTACTTGTCATCAAGGAGTGATGTATAAGAGAATGCCAGAAGGGATACAATTAAGGTGTGTTAATGAGAAAAAAGCAAGAAGGCTTATGGAAGAAATCCATAGTGGTGTATGTGGGCCACATATGAATGGACTAATGCTTGCAAAGAAAATAATAAGGCAAGGCTTTTATCGGCTAGCCATAAAAGCAGATTATGTCCAGTTTGTGAAGAGGTGTCACCAATGTCAGATCAATGAAAATTTAATTCGTCGCCACCCTTAGAGCTACAAGGCATGATAGCACTATGGACATTGATATGTGGTGATGGTGATCGACTACTTCACTAATTGGATAAAAGCTGAGTCTTACAGTAAGCTGGGGGCAAAGTAAATGGCGAAGTTTATCGAGAAGAACATCATATGTAGATTTGGAGTACCATACCATGTTGTAATAGATAATAGGGTCCATTTTCAAGTAAAGACTAAAGCCTTGATCGAGAGGTAGAGG
>SNVD02004684.1:0-20407 GCA_013180625.2 Boswellia sacra | reverse complement strand
GGACTTAAACCGTCGTAGGCCCGCGGTAAAAAGCATTTTACCGCGGTTTCGGCCCGCGGTAAAAGGCCTATTTTCTTGTAGTGGATGTTTGAGACTCGTATTTTTATTAATAAAATTTGGAATATTTTTGAATTGTTGTATTGCTTATGTATGAATTATATTTCCTTGAAAATAGAGTAATGGCTCAAGGACCTAAAAGCCTTAATGCTAATGAATCCAATCCCACCCTTGAAGAGATGGCACGCGATAGAGGGAATACAATACGCTTGAATCAAGAGACATGCAATACTTCTCAAGACACCGCCATGGAGGCAAATCCCTCTACACGTACTATGGCTAGGATTATCGAATAGCGAGCTAAGCTGTTGGAGGAAATTGCAAGAGGAAAGACCGTTATAAGGCATAATGACAAGGGGCAACCGAGTGATAGTGGATTTGGGATAGCTGTGGAACGATTTAAGAAATTAGGACCACCTACCTTTCATGGAGTTGTAGACCCATTGGTTGCTCAGGCATGGCTTAAGGAGATTGAGAAGATATTCATAACCATTGGATGTAGTAATGAGCAAAAGGTGGTGGTTACTGCTTTTAGGCTAGAGGGTGAAGCTAACTATTGGTAGGAAGCCACTTCTCGCCTCATGAGGACTCGTTTAGGAGAGGCTCCAATCACTTGGGGAATGTTCGAGGAAGCTTCTAATGAGAAGTATTTTCCAGATCGGGTTGCCATAAGTTGGAGGCAGACTTTCTTAGACTTATTGAAGGCAACAAGTTAGTGGTCGAATATGAAAGAGAGTTCACTGCCTTGTCTTGATTTGTGCCTACTTTGGGGGAAGACATGAAATGCCAATGATTCTTTGACAGATTGCATAAAGCTCTTAAGGCTTGATCATCAATTCTTAAATTGAGTAAGTATGTTGACTTGGTAGATTGAGTTATGATAGCGAAATGGTATCAGAATCAGTTACACGTGGCTTGAGATTGACAAAACAAGAATAAGCAAGGAGGGTCTCGTAATGGAAATGCATCTAGTAATAGTAAGGGATCGGGTCAAAAGGTGGTTGGTGAAGGTACGACTCGAAGGGAGTACTCTACTTGTCAATATTGTGATAGGAAGCATCATGGGGAATGTTGGCAGAAAGCTGGTGTTTGTTTTGGTTGTCGAGATCCTAATCATAGGTTGAAAGATTATCTAAAAGGCGTAACAACTTTTCTAATGCACAAACTAGTAAGGAGCAGAGGAAGAAGCCAAGGACAGAAGGGCATGTTTTTGCTATGACTGCGCAGGATGCAGAGGCAACTAATGATATGGTGTTAGGTACTATATCATTATTCTCTAGAGATGCTAAAGTGTTGTTTGACTCTGGTGCTACGCATTCTTTCATTTCTCATATATTCGTTTGTTATGCCACGAAAACTATTGAATTTTCGAAGCACCCCTTGTCTATTGCTACTCCAATGGGTGATTGTATGTTGATTGATCAAGTGTATAAATCTTGTGTAATTAGTTTTGGTGGTAGAGACTTCGCCACTAGAAATGTCTGATATTGATGTTATTTTAGACATGGACCAGTTAGCCACTTACCATGCAAGTATAAGCTGTTTTACTAAGGAAATCGAGTTTCATATTCCTGGAAGTGATGAGTTTATATTTCCAAGGAAAACTAATGGTCATGGTAAGTTATCCACCATTAAAGTCAATGAGATGTTTAAGAGGGGTTATACTAGCTTTTTGAACTCTATGTCAGTTAAAAAGCAAAGTGGAGTTTCTTTTGAGGATATTCCTGTGGTTGGGGAGTTTAGTGATGTCTTTCTTGAGGATTTACCTGGTTTACCCCCTAATCAAGAGATAGAGTTTGCAATTGATTTGTATCGAATACTACTCCTATTTCCAAGGCTCCATATCAAATGGCCCCTTTAGAGCTAAAAGAATTGAAAGTTCAGTTAGAAGAATTGCTTGGTAAAGGATTTATTTGTCCTAGTGTATCGCCTTGGGGTGCTTTAGTGTCGTTTGTGAAGAAGAAGGATGGGTTGATGAAGTTATGTATCGACTATAGGTAATTTAATATGGTTAACATTAAGAATAAATACCCTGTTCCGTGGATTGATGATCTTTTTGATTAATTACAAGGTGCAGCCGTGTTTTCCAAAATTGATTTGAGATCAGGATATCATCAATTGAAGATTAAAAGTGATGATATACCTAAGATAGCTTTTCATACTCACTATAGGCATTATGAATTTTTAGTTATGCCCTTTGGATTGACTATGCCCCTGCTGCTTTTATGGACCTGATGAATAAGGTGTTTCAACCTTATCTTGATCAATTTTTCATTGTTTTCGTCGATGATATATTGATTTATTCTAAGAGTAAAGAGGATCATGAGGAGCATTTGATGATTGTGCTTCAAACTCTTCGAGAGAAGAAACTCTGTGCTAAATTTAAGGAGTGCGAGTTTTGGCTTGATCAAGTAGTGTTCTTAGGCCATGTAGTTTCTAATGGTGGAATATCTTTTGATCCCATGAAGGTTAAGGTTATTGTAAGTTGGCAAAGACCCAGTAATATAATAGAGGTTAAGAGTTTCTTGGGTGTAGCTGGATATTATAGACGCTTTGTAGGAGGATTCTCCAATTTGGCAACTCCATTAACTCGTTTAACTAGGAAGAATGAAAAATTTTTATAGAATGACGAATGTGAGAAGAGTTTCAAGGAGCTTAAGAAGAGACTTGTTTCTACACCAGTTTTAACCATCCTATCAAGTGATGGTGGTTTTGTTATATACATTGATGCATCTAGGAAAGGTTTGGGTTGTGTGCTGATGCAACATAGAAAAGTGGTAGCTTATGTATCAAGGCAGTTGAAGAGTTATGAGCAGAACTATCCAACTTATGACTTACAGCTGGCGGCTATGGTTTTTGCTTTAAAAATCTGGAGACATTACCTCTAGGGGGGACTTGTGAGATCTATACAAATCATAAGAGTTAAAAGTATCTGTTTACCCAGAAAGAGTTGAACTTGAGACAAAGGTGATGGTTAGAGTTAGGTACAAAAATAAGATTCAGTACTACATTTCAACCCCAAATAGATGGTCAGTCAGAAAAGACTATTCAAACTCTGGAGGACATGTTACGAGCATGTGTTTTGGATTTAGGTGGTAGTTGGAAAGATCATTTAATGTTGATTGAGTTTGTTTATAACAATAGTTACTATTCTAGTATTGGGATGGCTCCTTATGAAGCTTTATATGGAAGGAAGTGTAGATCACCTATTTGTTGGGACGAAGTTGGAGAATGAAAGTTGTTAGGACCAGAACTCATTCAAATCACCACAGATAAGATCAAGTTGATCAAAGAGTGAATTCGTATAGCTCAAAGTAGACAAAAGAGTTATGCAGACTATCGAAGAAAGGAGTTAGAATTTTAAGTTGGTGATCTTGTTTTCTTAAAAGTATCTCCATGGAAGGGAATCTTCCAGTTTGGAAAGAAAGGAAAACTTAGCCCAAGATTTATTAGACTATTTGAGATCTTGGAAAGGGTAGGTACTATGGCATATCGGGTTGCTTTACCATCGATTCTATCAAGGCTTCATAATGTTTTCCATGTATCAGTCTTAAGGAAATGCGTAGCCGATCTGTCCCATGTACTAGATTAGCAACCCATTCACATCTCCACTGCTATGTCATATGAAGAGTCACCAATAGAGATAATTGATTGAAAGGTGCAAGCTTTGAGGTCAAGGGTTATTCCACTGGCAATGGTACAATGACGAAATCATGTAAAAGAAGAAGCTATGTGGGAGCTGATGCGTTCGAAACTAGCAAGTATACTAGTCGTGTTAGCCCTAAGGCTATATGATAATTTTGATGATAACAATACACATTGATTCATTGAGATTTACTAATATATTTATTTATGTGTAAGAATAAGATTATTGAAATAATTATAAAATCAAGAAGGGGTTTATTAAAATGAAGTGTTGAAGCTTAGGAGAAGACTACATGTTAAAGGCATCAAAGTTTAAGTACAAGGTTTGATTCAAGGAATGTGATATATGAGCAATGTTCTATCAATTGGTCATATATTTCTCTACAAATGTCCAAATAATGTGATTCTTGAGCCTTTGGAAAACTTACTCAATTTATAACATTACATATGTTTTAAAGAAATTCAAATTTTAAGTGCAAGATCGTCCAAATCATCATGCAAAGTGAAAGACAAATGGAAGCAGCTGACATAAGCACCGAATACTCTTTTGGACATATCTTGAGCTAGAAAAATCAAAATGACTTGATTCTTGCGGCATTAGAAAGATGACTTAATGGGGCACATTTCATATGTTTTGAAGAAATTCAAATTTCAAATGGAAGACCGACATAATTGACATGCAATTCGGTAGACTGACACAGAGAAGAAAAATCAACTCACATAAGCACCGAATGGTTTTTTGGTCATATCTTAAGATAGAGATATCTAATTGC
Source organism: Boswellia sacra (assembly GCA_013180625.2). Taxonomy (NCBI): domain Eukaryota; kingdom Viridiplantae; phylum Streptophyta; class Magnoliopsida; order Sapindales; family Burseraceae; genus Boswellia; species Boswellia sacra. The sequence goes on along the minus strand of SNVD02004684.1, from coordinate 15,932 downwards.
TTTGATTCTTAATGTTTTGGAAAGCTTATTCAAATATGAAGATCTTTTATGTTTTGAAGAAATTCAAATTTCAAATGGAAGGCTGACAGAATTATCATTCAAGTCAGTGGATAGACACATAGAAGAAAAATCAAGTCACTTGAGCACCGAATGGTGTTTTGGCCATATCTTGAGCTACAGATATCCAAATGACTTGATTCTTGATGCGTTGGAAAGCTTATTCAAATTTGCAGATCTTTTATGTTTTACAGATTTTCAAATTTCAAACGGAACATTGACAAAAAATGGCAGACAAGATTACGGTTTTTATGGTGGGCAGAAAATTTGGAGATGGTGTCTTCACTTGATTAAGTTCATCTCATTTGCCTATAAAAGGAGCAATTCTCCCATGCATTCAACAAGTGCAAGAGAAGCATTTTATCAAGCAAAAAAAACAAGAGAAATATCAAGTCTAGAGAGCTTTTATATTCTTTATCTACTCTTTGAATAGAGTTATACTTTTGTTGTAAAAATTATCTTTGTTCTTGTATTGTGGTGAGAGTGAGATATTCTTGTAAAGGATAAAAGTTATCCTTGAGATAACTCTTTCCTTGGTGAGGTTGTTCATCAAGAAGAACTCTTGGTGTGGTGTTATCAAGGGTTGAAGAAAACAGTCTTGGTGAGGTTGTTCATCAAGCAAGTTGTAAAGATTTCTACAACTTAGTGGAAAGCTTAGCTCGTGGAGCTAGGAGCCCGTGGACGTAGGCATGGTTTGCCGAACCACGTAAATTGAGTTTGCACTCTCTCTATCCCTATACTCTTTACATTTACTTGCACTTGAGATTATTTATTTTTGCTTTTCTCTTGATTGCATCTTAGATAACTTCTATTTTCATCTTCTTCACTTCTATTCTCAAAAGAAAAATTGAAATAATTTTTATCTTTCAAGAAAAGTTTTATAAATTCGTTTTGATAAATAAAACCCAATTCACCCCCCCTCTTGGGTTGTCATAACTGGGTCAACAAGTGGTATCAGAGCAAGGTTGCTCAATTTTTTAAATCTTAATCGATTTTTGAGCTATGGTAACTTTTAATTCAACTTCATATTTTGAGGGACTTTCTATCTCTAGACCTCCATTTTTTAATGGAAGTGATTACTCTTATTGGAAAACTAGAATGAGTATTTTCTTGAAATCTTTTGATTATGATTTGTGGTCTATTGTTTTGGAAGAACCTTTTGTTCCTACCAAAATTGAAAATGGGGAATGCATGCTTAAAGAACCTAAAGAGTTTAGTGAAGATGATAAAAAGAAATTGAGTTTGAATGCTAAAGCTATGAATGTGTTATATTGTGCTCTAGATAGAAATGAGTTTAATAGAATCTCTACTTGTTCTACGGCACAAGAAATATGGCACACACTTGAAGTAACTCATGAAGGAACTAGTCAAGTTAAAGAATCTAAAATTAGTATGCTAGTTCATAGTTATGAGCTTTTTAAGATGAAATCTAATGAATCAATTTCTGAAATGTTTACTAGATTTACGGATATTATTAATAGTTTGAAATCTCTTGGTAAATCTTATTCTAATGTTGAAATGGTGAGAAAGATTCTTAGGTGTCTACCCAAATCTTGGGAGCCAAAGGTGACGGCAATTGAAGAAGCTAAGGACCTCACCAAACTACCATTAGAAGAACTTATGGGTTCTCTCATGACTCATGAAATCACCTTGAAGGAGAATGAAGAAGATTTCAAGAAAAAGAAAAACATTGCATTCAAATCTTCAACAAAAGAAGATGATGAGTCCGATGATGAAGGAGATGATGGAGATCTTGCATTTATTACAAGAAAGCTAAAAAGGATGATTAGAAGAAACCAAGGATTCAAGAAGAATTCTAGAAGGGAGTACAAAGGGCAAAGCTCAAAGCAAGATAAGAAAAATGATCAAGTTATTTGCTATGAATGCAAGAACCCGGGACATGTAAAGATAGATTGTCCTTACTTCAAGAGTCAAAACAAGAAATCCAAAGCAATGAAAGCCACAAATGGGGATGATAGTGAAGCTAGCTCCACCGAAGAAGAAGATTGCGAAGTGGCAAATATGTGCTTCATGGCTTTAAGTGAAGATGAGGTAAGTGTTCTAAACTATGATCCTAAACTTTCATATGATGAATTACTTGAAGCATTCCAAAATTTACATGTGCAAGTTGATAAGCAAAATTAAAAAATCAATGCTTTCAAAAAGAAGTCAAAAATCATGTTATCTCAATTAGAAGAGTTGGTGGAAATAAATGAAGTTTTAGAAAATGAAAATGAAATTTTAAAGCAAAAAGATTTTGAAAGTTTGGAAAATCAAATACATTTATTAAAAACTGAAAATGACATTTTAAAACAAAAAGATTTTGATAAATTAGGAAAGAAAATGTTATTTTGAAAAAGGAAAATAATGACTTAAGAAATATTGTTGATAGTTTTACAAAAGCACAAAAAATTTGAATTCTATGTTACAAAACCAAAGGTGTGTTTTTGATAAAAGAGGCTTAGGATATAAAACTCATAAAAATCAAAAGTATTTTAAAAATTATTTTGCTCATGCATCTTTTAGGAATAATCCTAATCATTCATGTACTTATTGTGGAAGAAAAGGACACAATATGCATTCTTGCTCCATTAAAGAAATCCTAATTTGAAACAAATATGGGTTCCAAAAAGTACCATAACTAACCCCCAAGGACCCAAGAACTTTTGGGTACCAAAAGTTACTCCTTGAATGTTGATTGTAGAGACAAAGTGGCAAACACAAGTGGTACTTAGATAGTGGATGCTCAAGGCATATGACCGGAGATGCCTCCAAGTTCTCAAGATTAATCATGAAGAAAGGAGGATATGTGACCTTCGGTGATAATGCCAAGGAAGGGTAATCAGACATGGTGATATTGGTAACCCTTTTTCACCTATTATTAAAGATGTTTTGCTTGTTCATGGTTTAAAACATGATTTGATTAGCATTAGTCAATTGTGTGATAAGGGATATTTTGTTACTTTTGAGCCTAATAGATGTGTTATTAAGGATGTTAGTAACAATAAGACATTATTTGTTGGTAATAGATGTGGTAATATTTATACAATTGATATTGATGTTAATGATCATGTAGAATATTGTTTTATTGTTAATCATGATGCTTGGTTATGGCATAGAAGGTTAGGTCATGCTAGCATGGACACAAGTTCAAAAATTTCTAAAAATGATTTAGTTGATGGTCTTCCAAAAATAAAATTTGAAAAGGATAAGATTTGTGATGCTTGCCAATTTGGAAAACAAGTGAGAACTTCTTTTAAAACAAAAGAAATTTATTTCAACAAATAAACCTCTACAATTACTTCATTTGGATTTATTTGGACCATCAAGAACTCAAAGTCTTGGTGGAAAGTATTATGTTTTTGTTATTGTGGATGATTATTCAAGATTCACTTGGTGTTATTCTTGAAAACTAAAAATGAGGCCATACAAGCTTTTTCAAAATTTACAAAAAGAGTCCAAAATCAAAAAGGGCATTCTATTGTATCCATTAGAAGTGATCAGGGTGGTGAAGTAGACAATGTCGCGTTTGAAAATCTTTGTGGTGAAAATGGTTTTGAACATAATTTTTCCGCACTTAGAACTCCACAACAAAATGGTGTTGTTGAGAGGAAAAATAGGACTATCCAAGAAATGGCTAGGACCATGTTGCTTGAAAATAATTTGCCAAAATATTTTTGGGCCGAAGCCGTTAATACCGCATGCTTTATAATCAATAGAGTCCATGGTAGAGCTTTAATAAAGAAAACTCCTTATGAACTTTGGAAAGGAAGAAAACCCAACATTGGATTTTTTAAAGTTTTTGGATGTAAATGTTTTATTTTAAACACTAAGGATAACCTTGGAAAATTTGATGCAAAAGCCGATGTTGGAATTTTTGTGTGCTACTCCAACCATAGTAAAGCATATAGAGTTTTTAATAAAAAGACTCTTACTATTGAAGAATCTATGCATGTTGAATTTGATGAAACTAATGTGATTTCTTCAAAGAATTTAGATGATGATATTGTTGAAGTAGAAAGGCAAATCAAGGAATCAAGGCTAGATGAAAAGAGTCAAGATGATTTACAACTTCAACAAGAAAAGCTTGAGGAAGTAAATGATTCTTCCCAAGAATTACCAAAGGAATGGAAGTATGCAAAAGCTCATCCTAAAGATCTCATTGTTGGTGAACCATCACAAGGTATGAAAACTAGATCTTCTTTTAAGAACTTTTGTAATCATTTTGCTTTTGTCTCTCAATTTGAACCAAAATCTTTTAAAGAAGCCGAAAATGACGAAAGTTGGATTTTGGCTATGCAAGAAGAATTAAACCAATTTGAAAGAAATCAAGTTCGGGAATTAGTCCCTAGACCCAAAAATCATTCTATTATAGGCACTAAATGGATTTTTAGAAATAAGGTAGATGAAAATGGCACCATTATTAGAAACAAAGCTAGACTTGTTGCTCAAGGATACAATCAAGAAAAAGGTATTGATTATGAAGAAACCTTTGCACCAGTTGCTAGATTAGAATCCATTAGAATGTTGTGTGCATTTGCATGTTATAAAAATTTTACATTATACCAAATGGATGTCAAAAGTGCATTTTTAAATGGTTACATTATGGAGGAAGTATATGTAAAGCAACCTCTTGGTTTTCAAAATCATGATTTTCCAAACCATGTTTTCAAACTCAAAAAGGCACTTTATGGCTTGAAACAAGCACCAAGAGCATGGTATGATAGATTGAGCAAATTTCTCATTGATAATGGTTTTGAAATAAAAAAAAGTTGATACTACTCTTTTTGTTAAAACAAAAAATGATGATTTATTAATTGTTCAAATCTATGTTGATGATATTATATTTGGTGCTACTAATATTTCTATGTGTGAAGAATTTTCCAAGTGTATGCAACAATAATTTGAAATGAGCTTAATGGGAGAATTAAATTTCTTCCTTGGACTTCAAATCAAGCAATCAATGGATGGGATCTTCATAAATCAAGCTAAATACACAAGAGATCTTCTCAAGAAGTTTGGCATGGATAATTCAAGGACATATAACACACCTATGGGTACCTTAACCAAGCTTGACAAAGATGAGAAAGGAAAAGATGTTGAGGTAGCAAAATATCGTGGTATGATTGGCTCTCTCTTGTATTTAACTGCTAGTAGACCCGATATTATGTTTAGTGTATGTATGTGTGCTAGATTTCAATCTTTCCAAAGGAATCTCACCTTAAGGCTGTAAAGAGGATATTTAGATATCTTCTTGGTACCATAAATCTAGGTCTTTGGTATCCTAAGTGTGATAATTTTGATCTAATTAGTTATTCCGATACGGACTTTGCTGGAAGTCTTCTTGATAGAAAGAGCACTAGTGGCTCTTGCCATTTTTTAGGACATGCATTAGTCTCATGGTTTAGTAGAAAACAAAATTCTGTTGCCTTATCAACCGCGGAAGCCGAGTATATTGCAGTAGGAAGTTGTTGTGCACAATCTCTTTGGATGAAACAAATTTTAAAAAGATTATGGTGTGGTATTTGATCATATTCCCATCAAATGTGACAATACAAGTGCCATCAACATTTCAAAAAATCCCATGCAACACTCTAGGACTAAGCATATAGAGATTAGACATCATTTTATTAGAGATCATGTGCAAAAAGGTAATATTTCTTTAGAATTTGTTCCCACCGATAAACAATTAGCCGATATATTTACTAAACCCATTAGTCAAGATAGATTTTGCATAATTAGAAGAGAATTAGGCATGTTGGATATATCTTAATTTGTCTTTTATTTGATAATCTTTGAATGGTAACATATGTTAAGGGGGAGAATATATTTAGGGGGAGTAATTAATGTGATTACATCTTTTTGATGATAACAAAAGGGGGAGAAATGGTTGGATTGCTTGTATTTATAACAATTGCTCTCTTTTTTGTTTATTCTTGATTTCATTTTCATTCTTGATTTTAGATATTATTTTAAAGCAATCAATGGTTTGTCATCATCAAAAAGGGGGAGATTGTTAGCCCTAAGGCTATATGATAATTTTGATGATAACAATATACATTGATTCATTGAGATTTACTAATATATTTATTTATGTGCAAGAATAAGATTATTGAAATAATTATAAAATCAAGAAGGGGTTTATTAAAATGAAGTGTTGAAGCTTAGGAGAAGACTACATGTTAAAGGCACCAAAGTTTAAGAACAAGGTTTGATTCAAGGAATGTGACACATAAGCAATGTTCAATCAATTGGCCATATATTTCTCTACAAATGTCCAAATGATGTGATTCTTGAGCCTTTAGAAAGCTTACTCAATTTATAACATTCATATGTTTTAAAGAAATTTAAATTTCAAGTGTAAGATTGTCCAAATTATCATGCAATTTGAAAGATAAATGGAAGCAGCTGACTAAGCCCGAATCTCTTTTGGACATATCTTGAGCTAGAAAAATCAAAATGACTTGATTCTTGTGGCATTAGAAAGATGACTTAATGGGGCACATTTCATAATTTTTGAATAAATTCAAATTTCAAATGGAAGGCCAACATAATTGACATGCAATTCGGTAGACTGACACAGAGAAGAAAAATCAACTCACATAAGCACCGAATGGTTTTTTGGTCATATCTTAAGATAGAGATATCTAATTGCTTTGATTCTTAATGTTTTGGAAAGCTTATTCAAATATGAAGATCTTTTATGTTTTGAAGAAATTCAAATTTCAAATGGAAGGCTGACAGAATTATCATTCAAGTCAGTGGATAGACACATAGAAGAAAAATCAAGTCACTTGAGCACCGAATGGTGTTTTGGCCATATCTTGAGCTACAGATATCTAAATGACTTGGTTCTTGATGCGTTGGAAATCTTATTCAAATTTGCAGATCTTTTATGTTTTACAGATTTTCAAATTTCAAACGGAACATTGACAAAAATGGCAGACAAATTACGGTTTTTATGGTGGGCAGAAAATTTGGAGATGGTGGTCTTCACACGTTGATTGAAGTCATCCTCATTTGCCTATAAAAGGAGCCCTTCTCCCATGCATTCAACAAGCATTTTTATCAAGCAAAAAAAACAAGAGAAATATCAAGTCTAGAGAGCTTTTATATTCTTTATCTACTCTTTGAAGAGAGTTGTACTTTTGTTGTAAAACTTTTCTTTGTTCTTGTATTATGGTGAGAGTGAGATCTTCTTGTAAAGGATAAAAGTTATCCTTGAAGGAACTCTTTCCTTGGTGAGGTTGTTCATCAAGAAGAACTCTTGGTGTGGTGTTATCAAGGGTTGAAGGAAAAAATTCTTGGTGAGGTTGTTCATCAAGCAAGTTGTAAAGATTTCTACAACTTAGTGGAAAGCCTAGCTTGTGGAGCTAGGAGCCCGTGGACGTAGGCAAGGTTTGCCGAACCACGTAAATTGAGTTTGCACTCTCTCTATCCCTGTCCTCTTTACATTTACTTGCACTTGTGATTGTTCATCATTATTATTCTTTTGATTGCATCTTTGATAAATTCTAATTTCATCTTCTTCACCTTTATTCTCAAATAAAAAGTGAACTAATTTTTGATATTTCAAGAAAAGTTTTATAAATTCGTTTTGATAAATAAAACCCAATTCACCCCCCCTCTTGGGTTGTCATACCTGGGTCAACAAGTCGCACAAGTAATAAAGTGATGAGTAAGATATCGTTCCCACGAGGATTGATTCTAATTGAATTTGTTATTTTCCAGCAACAATAAACTAAATAAGGGGGGTTTGTTGAATGATTAACTAAATGAACTAAGAATGCAAATGAAGAATAACAAAACAGAAAGTTAATTTGAGTGAAAAATTAATGAGAGACACTTGGTTAAGGGTTCTTTCTCTGCCACAAAATATGAATTTGTGAATTAACATATAATTGTCATCCAATTACAGCATTGAAGTTATCAACCGTAGATAACAACAAGCTCTGTTATCCCAATCTTTCCTTACTTTGTTGTTAAATAAAACAAGCTCTTTATTTAATCTCTATCCCTTAAACAACCTAGAACAAGCTCTCTGAGTTTAATTCAATGGATGCATTATGATAAGAAAGATAGGTTGATCTAAGCAATAAACACATAAGCTCAGATTATTTAACTTAGGTTATATTCTCCAATTGCAATCTCTGATTACAATTTTGCTACTAATGATTAGAAATTCAAGACAATTACGGATCAAGATTTTCTAATCTAGCAATAGACATGACACATCCGAAATAGGATTGTCTCCCAAGTATAGGAGTGTCGAAGTAATAAAACCCGGTGAGACGGGGTCGATCCACGAGGAAGGGAATTTAAGCGTTACAAATTATAAGCTAAACAAATGTGATATGGATGATTCAAAGAGGTGACATGATAATATCAACAAGTATGTAAGATGGTAGGTGGTATTACCGACCATTCAAATATAAAACAAAAAGCAAGATGAGGTAAAACCATCCATGGAAATAGGTGGTATAACCAACCATAGTAAATTAAAGAACAATTTCATAAGGTGGTAGAACCTAACATAGTAATTAAAATAAAAAGTTCATAAACAATAGAATAATTAAAATACAAGCGGAATTAACACAATAACAATGAAGGCTAAGGTTAGGGGATCCGCCCTTGATATTTCAAATAAGGATAATTAACCCATTTTAGTTATATGAATTATATTTGTTTCATTAACAATCTTTATACCACTTCTTGTAAATGGGTTCAAGCATCCAATGTGCCAATCACTATATGTCTACAACAAATCAAGGTCCTAACTAGATTCGTGTCGGTAAGGAAGAACCATACATCATCTAGAAAGGATCCAAGCATTTGATGTGCCAAGGATTGTCGACAATGGATCAAGACCTCCACTTTACGAGTGGTGTCAAGATTGATTAAGAAATTAAATATAAATCATATTGAATAAACATTATAAGATTAAGAGTATTAAGCACATATTAAGGGTTAGAGAATCCTTATTCTCATATCAAGGGTTTCACCCTTTCACCTTAGCAAAAAGAAATTAGAAGAACATTATAATAGAAAGAAAATAAAATGTAAGAAAAAGGAAATTCATTAATAACATAAACACACAAAACACAATACAAGATCCTAGCCCAAGCCAAAATGATCCAGCCAAGGCCAAGATGCCCTAATGGGTCACAAGGCACCTCTATTTATAGATACATCCAGGGGCAAACTTGTCAAATTACAAGGGCATATTTGTCAAATATTAGTTGTAAATATCTTTGACAATTGGGATCATTAGGCACCGACTTTGACCATCAATTTTGACAACTAAATGTTGTGAATTTTAATCACATGTCTTCATGAAAGTTGTAGATATTTCTCTCAGATTTCTAGAACATATGGATTTGCACAATTTGGATACGTATTTTGAGAGATACGGTCCAAATACTGAGGCCTGGTCAGACTGGGCCGAGACTGTAGATGGGTTCATTTCAAGCCCAATTTTAGTCCACTAAGAGCCCAAATTTGGTGATGCTTGTGAAATGCAATCTTGTAGACAATTGAATCAGCTTTCCAAAACATTAAGAATTGCACCATTCTGATCTATAAAAAGAGAGTTATGCCCATTTTACCGAACCTGTAACAAAACCAAAAGTAAGAGAAATTAATTCCAAAGATGCAAATGCTACAAATATGCTTAAGTTGAGGAATTTAATGACACTATAATGCAATATGATGAACTAAACTCTTATTAAACATGCATATTTAAGTGTTCATCACACCCCCCAACTAGCTTATTGCTAGTCCCTAGCAATTATAGCGTTATTTTTTAGAAGTGATTTATAGAATTTTACATCCAAGGTGGTCATTATTGCACTCTCCTTGATTTTATCCAAATAAACAAACTCTCAACTGATTTTTTTTTTATATGACTCATGTACCCTTCAGTCAAGATATCCACAAAGCTTCTTTTGTGCTCAGTTGACACATGACTATGGGGCCTATTAGAAATAAGCCATATTGGTTCTAGTATTTGTTAAGGCTAACAACCTTAGGTAGGGATATTCATTCATTTTATACATTTTTTTCTTTTTTTTTCTCTTTTTTTTTTTGAAAGAATGCATCTTTAACCCATGTAACGAGCCTTAGGCTAATGACTCCCAGACCAGTTGGCCTTAGGGCATTAGGTGTTAAGACACCCCTACGAGCTTAACGACTCGGGTTACCGATGCTTTATTTTTGCTTAGAAAATTGTGGATAGTGCAATGTTCAATCCCATTAAGCTTTCTCCTTAATCCATGTAGCGAGCTTTGGGCCAATAGCTCCCAAACCAGTTGGTCTTAGGGTATTAGGTGTTGAGGCACCCCTCGGGCTTAATTGCTCGAATTAAGGAGGCTACAGACCAAACTTATCCACCTTTGCTTTGTCTTCTCTTTTTTCTTTTTTTGTTTACAAATTTTTCAATTTTTTTTCATTTTTTAAACTTTCCCCTTGCCTTTTGTTGTTTGACATAAACAAAACAAAAGAACTCAAATATTGCAATATTTCATTACGCCACCCACAATCATACATCAAGGTATGTGTGTGTGTGAAGAAAGATTCATAGATACTTGCTTAATGAGCACATGAGCACACAATTTATTTAATGATAAGGTTGTGAGAGTTCATAGATTTGAATGATTCAAAGTGAAATGAATAATACCTCCTTGTTATAAAATTCAAAAATCAAGACTAAATAATATCAAGTTAGCTAAAATGAGTTCACAAGATCAAAATAAAATGATAAATTGGTTAGAATGGGTTTCAAGAGTTCAAACTGGCACTCCCTACTCTGCCATTCCTGACCAAGAATGCGTCTCAAGAGGATTTGAACTCCTTACACCGCACTCTGAATCTAATTCCTAACTCGCTTTTTTTTTTTTTTGCAAGAAAAAATAAAATTTCAAGACACACTTATGTCTACTATCCTCCCCCCCCAACCAAATGAAACATTGTCCTCAATGTTTAAATGTAGAGAGATAAAGTATAGGAGACATTACCTGAAGCTTCTGTTATTCAAGAGAAATGACCTGAAAGACTCATAAAATAAAATGCTAAAAATGAAATAAAAGACAAGAAACTTAAAAATTGATGGCACACATGTATAGGTAGTTGTGACTGTGGCTCACATCTTCCTCTGGTTTTACGTCCAGAAACGGCTTAAACACCTTCTATGAGTTGGGGGATATGCTTCCCATCCAGTTTTCTTATAAACTGGCAAACAGGGTCGTTTTGAGTCAGATTCCCAAGACTATGAAGAAAATGAGAGAGAAGAAAAGAAAATTGACGCAAGGTGAGCAACAGTTTTTAGGGAACTGAAAAACCGACTTTAAAAGTCACGGAGTACCGTATCCGCCATTTGACCGGAAAACAAAATGCAAACACACAAATAAAATAAAAGCACATAAAATAAAATGAGAAAAAAAACTAGAAATGATAGCAAAAATCAAGAATAAAAATAAAAATATGGCACCGATGGATGCAATTTGAACAATCGTAAAAAAAAGCCAAAAGAGGAATCTCTTCGAAAGTAATTTACCACGGTCAAAAATATGCCATTGAGATGGTACCTTTCTTTTTCTTTTATTTGTAAGAATGGAAGAGATTACCACTAGTTGAATTTGTTTGTCCTTGAGGCATGCATTCTTGAGTGTGGATGTTTCTTCCTGCTTTTGTTCAAAACATGGCTCCCAACTCTTAATCTCTTTCACCTGTACAAAATCAAGCAATGAAAATTCTTTAGAAGCAATAGGCACTAGTTGCGTATTTACTTCAAATGAACTAGTTAACCCAATTTCTGAAGGACTTGAAAAATTCTCATTTTGGATATAGTCTTCCACGTTAATCTTATTAGCTTCCTCACATTCATCATGCTTGAAAAATTCATTATTGTCAAAATTTTGGTTGTGTTCCTTTGCATGATGACATGAGGGCATAAATAAGGGTTCGATCTCTTCCTTGTTAGGTGTAGGTTTATTAACCTCTTCCTTACCCTTTAAGATTGATTCATCATCTTTCTCATACGGGTTAAGAATATGTTCAACCTTACCATCGTGAAGAGTACTTACCGAATCTTCATCTAGATGTTGGCCACTTGGATTACTCACATGTAGATTGATGGAGTTTGGCTCTAGTTGAGATGGAAACTCACCTTTCTCATGAGGACTAAGTGCAAATGCAAACTTTTCAAGGTCATCATTCAAGTTCGCCATAGTATGAGCAATTTGACTATTAAAAGCCTCTTGCTTTGTAATGAATGAATTCAATGTTTCTTCGAGATCCTCATAAGATGCATGATCATGAGATTTTTGAAAATTTTGATATGATTGAAAGGGAGGTTGATAAAATTGTGCATTATTATCATTCCTCAAATCAGAATTCAAGTGATTTTTCTATTCAAAATTTTGTGAGTAAGGATTATGATTTGACCTTTGGAAAGTGTTTAAAATATTGGTTTGCTCATGGAGACTTTTTCTAAAGGTAGGCGCAATTGGGCAATCATATGGAGGATGATCACTAGAATTACAAGTGTGACAAACAATTTCTTGCATAGACCACATTTCTAAATCCTCGACTTTTATAGCTAGGGATGCAAATTTAGCATGATGATCATGATTCTCCCTAATGTTATCAATGCCTCTACTTGATGTGCTTGGTACCTCATAGGTGCCAGCATTGTTCTAATTTTGGGCATTTTTCGCTGGTAAGTCTAGGTAATCCATAGCTTCATCAGGGTCTTTGTTTTCAAATTGTCCATTACACATTAAATCTACCATGTGCCTAGCTTGATTTGTTAGACCTTCATAGAAAATTAAAACTAGTTCCCATGTTTCAAAACCATGATAAGGACAAGTATTAAGCAATGCTTTATACCTATCCCAACATTGGTAAAAGGTCTCTCCTTGTTTTTGAGTGAAATTGATGATTTGATTTTTGAGAGAATTTGTTTTATAGGGAGGAAAGAATTCTTTAAGAAATTGTTGTTGCATTTCATCCCATGAACTAATGGATCCTGACCTAAGATTTTGTAGCCATGTTTTAGCTTTATCTTTTAAAGAAAAAGGAAAAAGCTTTAATCTAAAGATGTTTATGCTACAATTTAGGTCACAATATATATTGCAAAAATCTTTAAATTCTCTCAAATGCAAAAATGGGTTTTCAACATCTAGGCCATGAAAGTGGGGTAAGAATTGAATGAAATCCGATTCATGGTTGAAATATTTTGCATCATGAGGGAAGACTATGCATGATTGTGCATGAGTTCTTATGTAATCCATTAATGTCCTTGGTTGGGTATGAGCATGATTTTTTTTTTTTTTTAAGACAAGATGAGTGGCTATTAACAATTCTACCAATTAATGCAAAGGGAAAGAAAAGATGAACACATGCAAGAAAAAATAAAAATAGAAATGGGGAGAGAAGAGATGAACGTATGCAAGAAAAAAATAAAAATAGAAATGGGAAAAGAAAATACTTACAATTTTGCACGTCAAATTTTACCTTCCCCGGCAACGGCGCCAAAAACTTGACACATCCGAAAAAGGATTGTCTCCCAAGTATAGGAGTGTCGAAGTAATAAAACCCGGTGAGACCGGGGTCAATCCACGAGGAAGGGAATTTAAGCGTTACAAATTATAAGCTAAACAAATGTGATATGAATGATTCAAAGAGGTGACATGATAATATCAACAAGTATGTAAGATGGTAGGTGGTATTACCGACCATTCAAATATAAAACAAAAAGAAAGAGGAGGTAAAACCATCCATGGAAATAGGTGGTATAACCAACCATAGTAAATTAAAGAACAATTTCATAAGGTGGTATAACCTACCATAGTAAATAAAATAAAAAGTTCATAAACAATAGAATAATTAAAATACAAGAGGAATTAACACAATAACAATGAAGGCTAAGGTTAGGGATCCGCCCTTGATATTTCAAATAAGGATAATTAACCCATTTTAGTTATATGAATTATATTTGTTTCATTACCAATATTTATACACTTCTTGTAAATGGGTTCAAGCATCCAATGTGCCAATCATCATATGTCTACAACAAATCAAGGTTCCTAACTAGATTTGTGTCGGTAAAGAAGAACCATACATCATCTAGAAAGGATCCAGCATTTGATGTGCCAAGGATTGTCGACTATGGATCAAGACCTCCACTTTACGAGTGGTGTCAAGATTGATTAAGAAATTAAATATAATCATATTGAATAAACATTATAAGATAAGATTATTAAGCACATATTAAGGGTTAGAGAATCCTTATTCTCATATCAAGGGTTTCACCCTTTCACCTTAGCAAAAGAGAAATTAGAAGAACATTATAATAGAAAGAAAATAAAATGTAAGAAAAAGGAAATTCATTAATAAAATAAACACACAAAACACAATACAAGATCCTAGCCAAAGCCAAAATATTCCAGCCAAGGCCAAGATGCCCTCATGGGTCACAAGGCACCTCTATTTATAGATACATCCAGGGGCAAACTTGTCAAATTACAAGGGCATAATTGTAAAATATTAGTTGTAAATATCTTTGACAATTGGGATCATTAGGCACCGACTTTGACCATCAATTTTGACATCGAAATGTTGTGAATTTTAATCACATGTATTCATGAAAGTTGTAGATATTTCTCTCAGCTTTCTAGAACATATTGATTTGCACAATTTGGATACGTATTTTGAGAGATACGGTCCAAATACTGAGCCTGGTCAGACTAGGCCGAGACTGTAGATGGGTTCACTTCAAGCCCAATTGTGGTCCACTAAGAGCCCGAATTTGATTATGCTTGTGAAATGCAATCTTGTAGACAATTGAATCAGCTTTCCAAAACATTAAGAATTGAACCATTCTGATCTATAAATAGAGAGTTATGACCATTTTACCGAACCTATAACAAAACCAAAATTAAGAGAAATTAATTCCAAAGATGCAAATGCTACAAATATGCTTAAGTTAAGGAATTTAATGACATTATTAATGCAATATGATGAATTAAACTCTTATTAAACATGCATATTTAAGTGTTCATCAGGCTTCGATAAGCCATCGGATATCCGCAGGCACATTTAGGAGCATCAACACCCAAAGTCTAGTCATTCGTACTTTACAAATTTTAAACACAGCATTTTGAGGAAGTGAAGGGAAATATTTACGAAGGTTCGATAGAAAGATATCAGCATCCATTGAAGAGAAGAAAAGGAGAGATATTACCGATAATGCGATTGAGTTTGTTCTTCTCCCAGATATGCAGTTTCAAACCTTCGAACAATGGCTTCAACTCCCGTTTGAATGTTTCCTCAAGCTGTTGCACAAATGAGTTCGAAGTACAGAATAATCAAATTAAACAAAACAAAGGAAAAGAAAAGAGCAGAAACGAAACTAAAGACACATAAAAGAGATAACAACATGATAGCAAACAAAAGTAAAAAAAAAAGTAAAAAAAATATAAAAACAAATAAGACAGATGGCAAAGAGAGATAAAACCTGGTCAATTTGATGGTCTACGAAAGGAATCTCCTCGAGACACAAAAATTGATCATTATTCCTTATTTTATTTTTCTTTTCTTTTTTTTTCAAAAAATATTGGGTTGCCTCCCAACAAGCGCTTGGTTTAACGTCCTCAGCCCGACGTTGGTTCCATCATGGCAGGGTCCAATCTCCGCTGTGCTTCTCTAGTGGGCTTGGATCCTTTTTCCAACAAGATACGGTCCATGCATATGGCTGGGCCTTGGATGTCAACAATCGTCCACCCAATAGCTGTTTTGTGATCTCTAAGTACTGGGACGAGTTTCTCTTCTTGTAGTGGTGCAAGGCCCATTTCTATTTTAACTGGCAAAGGATCATT